>JBBPFP010000002.1:5457241-5467923 GCA_037974795.1 Kaempferia galanga
GGTTAATATTGACCTACTTGAATTTTCTTCTTCTGCCGACTTTCCTATTGGTCTTATCCTAGCCTAACCTCCAGTTGAGACTTTCCTAATTAAGTATCTAGTCAACTTTGACCTACTTGACTTTTGGCCAACCTTTGACTATCAATCTCCCAAATGAACAATTGCACCTACAATCTCCATATATTGTCAAATATCAAAACTCAAGCTTGAGCCAACTGGTCAACTTGACTCGGGGATAATTACCCCACCAAAAAAAGTCATGCTCAATTGGATAGAAAATATACTTGATTCTAGTTAAATGGTACTGAATTTAGAGGAATTATACCTTATTTTGGACTTTTTATACCCATAAAAAATAATGAGAGCTTCTATTCCATCATAATAAATTGATCGATTGCCGATTAATTCCTAATCGATCGGAATTGCCTAATTGATAAAAAAAGTACAAGATTCTAATTAAAAGATGTTAAATTTAGGAAAAATTATATCTTATTTGGGACAAATAAGGGCAATTAGACAAGGGCAATTATTATAAAAAAACTCTCTCTCTATATTTTTGAAAACTAGTATCTTATTTTTTGTATTTAAAAAATATTTTTATTATATTATATTATTATGGTAATCTTATAAAAACTAGTAGTACATCATTTAATAAAATTATTCTAAATTCGTTATATGTTTTACACATAAAATGTATATTAAAATATATATATTTTAACTTTGATAAAATTACTTTAATTTAATCAAAAGTATTTTATTTTAATCAAAATCATGTTAATATAATTTAATTATTTGATCAAAACTCTGCGTATAAGTAATTTTAATAAAATTACTCTAAATAAAAATAAGATTTTTTTTGACAAATAAGACATTTTTAATATATAAAAATAAATAACTGTATAAAATGGAGCATTACAATAAAAAAAAAGGGGCGATTATTCTTTTCATTCAATTTAATATTTGTTTTTATAAAACTTGTCGAAATTTCGAGAACGATTACATACTACCGCACGATTGGTTGAGTGAAGCAGCGGCTAAGCAGGAGCGCGGCCTCAGACGTAACCTAACCCTTCGACCGTTTCCCGGCGCTCGCAGGCCTGACCTAATATTTCTCTTCGGCCGCCGTCTCCCCTCTCTCCGCCCTCAGCTCAGCTAGCACTTCGAGGTAATTTGACGTATCATGCTCATTGCAACTAATGGTTTGTCCGAAGATTATCGAAGTTTGGTCTTTGTGATTCTTTGGAAATATGCGGAAAATCTGATCCAACGTTTTATGAGTTTCTCGAGAGATTTGTGGGTATGTGTTTTTTTTTCTTCCTTTTTTACTGCTGTTTTCTGTGCTTTTCGCAATCCTTCCTGGGCGCATTTATTCATGCGTTACGTGCGCCATTAGTTGTGTAATTTGGTTTCTTAATGTGACGGGCAAAAATTTGCTTCTTTTTGGCCAGAGTTTTATGTTGTTTGTCTCGTGTAAAAGAAAGAAACTATTGTTCTTCTAGCAAAAATTTTTATTCTATTTACCAAAAGCGTTCTACTTTGAGTAATTGTTTATTTAATTTTTGATTTCCAGGTTCAGATTTCATCCCCAGAGCCTCTAGTTAATATTGATCTACAATAGAGTTTGTGCTTGCACTTAGTTGTGTACCCATAGAATAAGATCACGATGTTTTCAACGAGATTAAAATGTAGGATGCTCAAACGGAGTTCTGCAGGACAAGAATGTTGGTACTTGTCCAGGTTAATAAGAAGGGATCCTTCCCATAGCCGTTATGACAGATGTAACATTTATGACCACCCTCCGCTATTGGGAGATTCTCTTGTTAGACGGTTTAGTTCAGCTTCACTTCCTTACACATCTTCACTTTCCTCACAGAGAAGAGATGTGGGAATAAGCAATAGGTTTAGTCTCAGCATGCCATACACATGCTGTAGATTTTATAGTTCTGAAAGTGATGGGAATAATGCCAGCGGTGGTAAACATGTGCCAGTTAAAAGTGTCACTGGGTTTGACAAGGAAAAGGTGAGCAAAGAAGAGGCTATTCCTGATTCAAATCACTCTAATGAACATGCTTGGCTTGGGGAACAAGACCAGCTTGATTGGCTTAGCTGTGAGAAGTTGTCAATTGATAGTCAAATAAAAGGATCCCCTTTGCTAACAAAACGACAGCGATTCAAGAAGGAATTCATGCGGAGGGTTGTTCCATGGGAAAAGATCAGGGTGTCATGGGATAAGTTCCCATACCATATTCGGTAAGGCCTTTTGAGATCTTTTTAGGTGATATCATTTGATCCACACATATTTTATTTTATCTTACCAGGGAGCACACAAAGAATTTGTTGACTGAATGCACTGCTTCTCATTTGAGACACAAAAACTTTGCATCATCTTATGGCGCTCGGCTGATCTCTTCGACTGGGAGGATACTGCTACAGGGTTTACCAGGTTTTTTTAGATAAATTACAATCCATGTTTATTTATGTACAAGTTTGCTCTTTTCTCCTTCCACACCAAATTGTGAATTCAAAATCTTTGATATCTGGTTAATGTTTCCAGGAACTGAGCTTCTGAGAGAAAGAATGGTAAGAGCTCTGGCTCGGGATTTACAGGTCCCACTGCTAGTGCTTGACAGCAATGTTCTCACTCCATATGTAAGAGCAGCATTTATTATATTTATACACACCATTGGATCTAGGTTTGATGAATGATGAGAGATCTGACAACTCTTGTTTTTCACGCAGGACTTTGGTCAAGAAAATGCTTCTGAAAGTGAAATAGATGAGAGTCATGTGGAATCAGGAGAAGAATGTACATCTGAGTCTGATGCTGAAGATGAAAATGCTGAAAGCAATGAAGAATGGACTAGTAATAATGAAAACAAGTCAGGGGAAAGTGATAGCGATGATGTGCAAGCTTCTGTTGAGGCACTCAAGAAGCTTGAACCATGCAGTCTTGAGGAATTTGCAAAGGTAAGTAAGTCAGAAAAAGATTGCAAGTCACCGTGCAGGATTGCTGTTGCTCTGAAACACAAAAGTTTACTTTTTTTTTTTTTTTTCCTTTCTCCATTTAATGTTTGGATGCTAATATTTTGTGGCATCCATTTTAATTGCAGAATAAAACCTTCCCAGAAGTAGAGGAAAGTTTCTATGGTTGTATAAAATCATAGTTTAAAATCTCAAGCTTTGCCGAGGTTTCGGTCTCGGACTTGAACGATATAGTTTGGGTATTGTTTAGTACTGTGCTGATATAGTTTCAGTATTTTTTAAATATAAAATATATTAATAAAAAAATTTAGTCTAAATATTAAAAAAAAAAAAAGCTAATATATTAACCTAAGTATTTAATTAAATCATAAGTTCCTATTGCTGATCCGTGGCGACCATGGGCACTCTTGACCATTATTCCTCATGTGTTTTAAATATTTGTTAAACACATTTATTAGCTTGTATTTTCTCTCTGACAGTTTGGACCTTTTTTAGGATTTCATTGTTATTCTTTACTAAGATATTAGGCCGTATGACAAAATTTATAATCCAAGCGAAATTTGATCCTTTGCTTCAATGACTGTTATGTCTTTTTCTAACAGTTTTTTGTTTGGTGTCTCATCTTCTCATTTGTGATTTTCCAACTTAGTGTTTGTTAAGATAAGGATAGGCACAAAGTTTTGAATATAGGATTGTTAGAATTTGGTGGACTTAAGACTGAAATTTATATAATTCATCATTTATAGTTCATAGATATTTCACATATTTTACTGCCTGAGAAATATATAGGTGTCTTTAGTGTCTAGTTTGCTAATTATCTGTCTTTGATTGATCTTGGGGTTCGTAGTTCTAGGTGGTATCATCAAAATTTTGAGTTTACATCTTTGTTTTTTTAATTAACTGTAGAGAGTTGCTGGAGAAGCTGAGAATGCTTCTACATCAAAAGATTCAGATGCTGCAACATCACCTGAGCAATCAAAAAGGCCACTTAAGAAAGGTGATAATCCTATTTCTTTGGCTATGTGTATTACTCCATTCTTTTTGAAGTTTTCTTAGATTTCTAGCTTCCATTTTTTATGATTTTCTTTACCATGGTGTCCCATTCTTTGTGTCTTTTGAGTTCTCAGGCTCTAACCTAGTATATATTTGTTTTATAGCGGATTATTTTCCTTTGCAAAAGTTGGCTAATTATGTATGCCTTGATATACTCTTCAATTTAAGGAAGATTCATAAATGGATCCATGGCTAAGGTATGTCATGGCCTAGTCTGAAAGCTTGAACATAAAACAAACATTAAAAAATCCTCAATGATAAAGGAAAAGTAGACTATTGTGGATAAAGACTTGTGAAATCATTAAATTACACACAACTGATAACAAGCACATATCTGAATACGTATAATAAGGCAGTACAAGGTAGAAGCTACATCTCTCTAAAAATTTATGAATAGCAGGCACAAATGAAATGAAACATTATTTGGTGCAATTTCAAGAAGATAGGTGAACTAGGCAATGACCTATTTTACTTAATTTTTATTCCTATGCTTGACATAATTTTATCGCAATACAAGCATCCATCATTGAGCAGACCCTATCTAGTGGGATGATGTTTTGTTGTGACAATTAGTTGTTGTATAAGTATTTATCAACAACCTTTCAGACATGAATCAAAATTGATTTTCAGTCATCTTGTTCTCCTTAATCATTTTTTCTATCACTCTTTTCCAAAGTTTCATGGTATAACTCATTGACTTAATACCTCATAGTTTGCACAATTATATAGGTCTCATTTGTTTTTATACAACGACCTATAGTGCATACCTTCCATTGATTAGACACTTTATACGTTTTTAATATCTTGTTGAATACCTTCATAAGCCATTCAACACTATACTTTTTTAAGTACTTCCATTCTTCTATTGGAATATCATCCGATTCAACTACTTTTTATTTGGCATCCCATTTAATACTGAATTTTACAATAAAAATTTAAATTTCAATGCTTCTCTGAATTACTTAAATTCTTAAGCTAAGTTTGTCATCTAAACTTTCATTAAAAAATTGATGAAAATACTTTTTCATTACTTCTTTTTTTCCTCATCCTTTACTAGTATATTAGATTCATCTTTAATCCATTTCTCAGTTTAGATATTTTATAGATGCCCTTTTTCTCTTCTTTTATTATCAGCGTTTCAAAGGTTCAATCTTATCTTCACTATTTTTTTATCTCTTTCTTAGTTACCGAATATTTGTTTCTATGAGTGTACAATAATATATAGGTTGTTTGTTTTTGTCACTTTCTCTTATACTTGCTCATTCTACTATCAAAATTCTTTATTTAGTGGTGCCTGTCCGACTCACCGAGTAGGTTCTTTACCATCATTTTCAAATTTGATGTCATTTTATCCTATGTTGTATTCGAATATCTATATATTTCTCATAATACTTGTGTTTCTACCCGTTATTTAGAGATACTTTGTTTCACCATTTGATTTTAGGATCCGTACATATTTTTCTTCTATTAATACTACGCATGAGGTGCACATTTAATACTACTAACTTATATTGGGCGATTAAGTTTTCTCCGGGTTTTATAATTTTTTAAAACTAAACCCAATTTGCAATTTATTTTTCTCATTTTTGAATGTAACTGAAGAAAACCAGAAAGATTGTTGGGGAAAAATCGGGAAGAAGAGGAATTGTTATTCACTTTCAACTAGACATTACATCACTAAATAGAAGATACAAAAACTGAAATAAGAATAAGTAAAAGAAAGGAAACATAAGAAATGGAAATTAATAAAACCGAAGATTATTTCCTGATTTCTCAAGATTCTTTCTAGATTTTATGCAATCCATATCTCAAAGATTATTTCATGATTTTATGCAATTAGAATTTCCTAATTTTCCAACACTCCCTTTCAAGTTGGTGCATAAATATCAATCATGCCCACCTTGTTTATTAACTGTTCAAAGTTGACTCTTGCAAGTCCCTTAGGATATCTCCTATTTGTTGATTAGAAGGTACAAATGGTAAGCGAATGGTTCTAGCTTCAATTTTTTCCTTTATAAAATGTTGATCAATCTCAATGTGTTTCATTATATCATGTTTAATAGGATTATGAGCAATGCTTATTGTGGCCTTATTATCAAAGTACAACTTCATTGGAAGTTCTATCGGTTTTTTTGAGCTTTTAAAGTATTCTGTACACGACCCCTCACAAACTCCTTGAGCCATTGCTCTAAACTCAGCTTCTGCACTACTTCTACAACACTTTATTTCTTGCTTCTCCATGTTACTAGGGTTTTTGATACAAAGGTACATTATCTTGAAGTAGATCTTCCCGCCCAATCTGCATCAGTAAACACCTCAACACTTATTTGATTAGTCTTTCTGAAAATTAGACATTTTCCCGGAGTAATTTTCAAATATCTCAAAATTCTATTAACAACCTCAAGGTGTTCTTCAAATGGTGCATGCATGAATTGACTCACAATACTGACTGAAAAGCAATGTCTGGCCGAGTATGAGATAGGTAAGTTAGTTTCCCATTTAACCTTTGGTATCTATTGGTATTAACAGGAATATTTCCTTTTTCCCAGAGTTTTATATTAGGATCCATGGGAGTCTCTGCGGGTCTGCAACCACTCATTCATGTTTCCTTCAATAGATTAACGATATACTTCCATTGAGAGACAACAATACCTTCTCTAGAGCGAGTGACTTCCATACCAAGGAAATACCTTAATGTTCCCAAATCCTTGATATACTCTTCTTCAGCCTTTCCACTTCAATCACATCATTACCTGTGAGAATAATATCATCAACATACACTATCATTACATAATCTTTCCTTCAGTGGAAAATTTGAAGAACAATGGATGATCTGTTTGTTCTTGAGTGTATCCTGGCTTCTTGACACATTGAGTAAATTTCTCAAACTAAGCTCTCGTAGACTGCTTAAAACCGTACAAAGACTTTCTTAATTTACGCACCTTCGAGCCGAATTTCTCCTTAAAGCTCGGTGGACTATCCATGTACACCTCTTCTGAATCACCGTTGAGGAAGGCATTTTTTTACGTCTAATTGCAACAAAGGCTAGTCTAGATTCACAGCAATAGATAGAAGTACTCACCGTATTTAGTTTTGCAACGGGAACAAATGTCTCAGAGTAATCAACACATAGGTTGAGTGAATCATTTGGCCACCAATCTAGCCTTATATTTCTACTGATCATACTTCAAGTGAAAATCCACTTACATCCCACAGTGTTTTTCCCTGTGGGTAGTGTAACAATTTTCCAAGTATTATTCTTCTCGAGAGCTCTCATCTCTTCAAGCATAACTTCCTTCCACTTTGGAACTTGTAGAGTCTCCTATACATTTTTAGGAATGTCTACACAAGATAATTGAAAATAAAATGTGACAAGAGATGAAAACAAATTTGAATATGACATAAACTTTGATATAGGATGTTTGGTACAAGATCTGCCACTTTTGAAGAGCTTGGAAGTATATTATGTTTCCTAATCAACACCATATGTGAGATTGCAGTCTCACATACTTCACAATGAAACAACGATGGGTTTTTATTGGGAAATAATTTAGGAAACAAGTGCTTTAAATATCGAAAACTAGGATGACCTAATCTAAAATGCCACAACATAATATTATTGTTCGAAACAGAAATAGACTCAAAGCAGGAACCTCTTGGTTGAGATTGTTTTCTTGATTCAGATCTATCTTCAAGGAAGTAGAGTCCTCCACTCAGTTTAGCACTACCAATCATCTTTCCCGAGGTCAAATCCTGGAATACACAATGAGATGAAAATAAATTAGCTTGACAATTTTGATCATGGACTAATTTATTGACAGATAAAAGGTTACAAGACAACTTTGGAGCATGAAGAACATCATTAAGAGTGAGCTTAGGTGATACTCTAACAGAGCCTTTTCCTGCAATGGCTGAAAGAGAGCCATGATTAGTTACACTTTAGTCAATGATCTAGGCGCGATTAGAATTGACACTAAGGAAAGTTGTTATCATGTAATTACCTTTATGAGCTATTAAACAAGAATGGTTTTTCTTAGGTTCAAGGAGTTTGTACAGTTAGTCTATTTATTTCTTGGTGAAAGGAAGTATGCTAGGGATAGACGACCTCTTGATCTGAGATAGTAGTTTGAAGTGCATTCATGACCTTCACTATCAGTTCTTTTCTTCCCTTTTTTTGGCTTCCCATTTCCAGCATGTTTCTCGTGTGTGCCACGGGCGTTTACAATGGTCGCACCATGGTTTTCCAAAACTCTTGCCATCTCTCTTCGCTTCCTCTTGAAAACCTTTAGTAACATGGGTAGAACTTTCCAAACTTAAGTTAGTAGAGATTGAGGCAGATTTGTTAAGCATAACAGTTTGTCGAGCTTCTTCTCTCCGAACTTCAGAAAATACTTCACGGATCGTTGGTAGAGGTGTCTTTCTTAAGATTTGTCGTCTTCATCTAAATCCTTGTTTAGTCCCGCCAAGAAAAGAAACACTCGATAATTCTCTTGCCGTTTCATAAAATGAATACTATCATAAACACAATTCCAAATATTATCATAGCATAGATCTAGTTCTTGTCACAACGCCATCAACTCATTGTAGTAGGAAGTCACATCACGTTCACCTTGCTTCGCTTGGCATAGCCTTGATTTTAGGCTACAAATTTGCAAAGAGTTCTCCAAATCTAAATATTTGTCTCTAGCTGCTTCCCATACCTCTTTGGCCATAGGTAGGAACATAAATGACTTTTCGATAGGGGGCTCCATGGAGTTGACTAACCACGCAATAAGCAATGAACTTTCAGATTTCCGGTCTCTATCAGTTGGTTTTATCACTTCTCCTGTAATATATCCAAGTTTACCTTTCCCTTCTAAAACTAAGCGCACAGTTTGTGATGATTCTGTATAGTTCTTCCCATTAAGATGCTGAATATTAACTTGGAATGAATTAGAGAATACCTCCGACGAATCATTGAAAGATGTCGGTGGATTTAAATTTGAGTTGACAACCGTTTCTTTTCCGGACACCATTGAATCTCTACTCGTGGTGCCGGTTAAGGCAGTCTTCCATGGATGTTAATGTGCCATGAAAAGAAAATATATCAAACCTAGGCTCTAATAATTGTTATTCACTTCAACTAGATATTACATCAATAAATATAAAATACAAAATACTGAAATAGGAATAAGTAAATGAAAGGAAATATAAGAAATGGAAATTAATAAAATGAGAGATTATTTTCTGATTTCTCAAGATTCTTTCATGATTTTATGCAATCCATATCTCAGATAATTTCATGATTTATACAATCAGAATCTCTTAATTTTCCAACAGTAAGCAAGTATATTATTCATTCTTTTTGAAAAAATATATTAGTTATTATAAGTGCATATGCTATTACAAAGTCTAATATGATTTTTTATTCTTCATTTCTTGTTCTAAAATCATAGCACCATGCACCTTATCATATTTCTTATTTTTACCATTACATACTCGTTTAGATCTCCCTTATTAAACCCATCTCGCCTTTGTACTACCTCATCTGGGCCTTCCCAAAATTTATGCTTGGTGTTTTTATCTAACCTTACTTGAGATGTATAAATGTTAATTACATTAATAGTTTCTTTTACTACCACTACCAGTGAGGGTTCTTATCTTCCCTCGAAAGCTAAGATAATAAGTATTATAATGTTTCTTATCCAACTATGGTGTAAGAAACACTACACCAAATTCTCATGGAGATGTAGCAGTCCTTGTTGAAATGCTAGTAGCATAGACAGAGTGGTGTCAATATCTAATTGGATATATGAGAAGAGAAAAAGGGGGCATGATAGGGGTTGTTGAGAATCTCTTGACGAAGCTAGGTGTGTCATGTAAAATAGTGATGAGTTGATGCTGGGAGGGGATGATTGATGTTTAGAGTACAGGAGTGAATAGGCATGGGCTTTATTTGGGAGGGTGAATGAGTGTTTAGAATACAGAGGTTCAATATCTACAAAAGCATTGCATAAGATCCTAAAGGGAATGGATGAACCAAAATTTTGATATGCTCGTAAAAGAAGTGATATTGAAGAATGAAAACTTTTGACTCTAAAGGGCAGACATTTTACTGAATAGATAGGCTATTAGAACTGCTACATCCCAAAAATATTTTGGAAATTGCATAGTAAATATTAAGGCCTTGGTTTCTACCAAGGGAAAAAAACAACTCGGGATATCCCACAACAACCAAGCCTTATCCCACTAAGTGAGGCAACTAGGGATATAAAGTAGAAAAAAAAACTCTCAGCAAAATATTGTAAAACATTTTTTGTTTGATTCTTTCCTTTCAGGAAGAAAAGAGGAAAGGGAATTTAAATTTAAATTTAAAACTTTATGTTAAATAAAAATTTGAAAATATTATTTAAAAATATATTTGAAAAAGAACAAATATTCAAATTTTTTAATGCTACGTTTGAGCTCTATTGCAAGTGGAAGTAAGGGTTCCATCCAAATCAGATCGAAGCAATATAAAAGAAATCTATTTTTTGCTCCTTTTCTCTGTCAAATGAAATAGAGGGTAAGTGCATTCTGGAAAAAAAAATTTATAGCAACTTATTTTCTTTTGGATTTCCTTCCGTCATGGGAATCACCCCTAAAACTCTAGCAATTTAAGAAGGTAG
>JBBPFP010000002.1:5488542-5501617 GCA_037974795.1 Kaempferia galanga
AAGAGAGAGAAATTTACATGTAGAAGAGAGATTGAGAGAAGAGTCTGCATGCAAAAAAGAGAAGAAAGATTAAAAAATATGAATCAATGTCGCGTCAGGAGGCCATCGCCCACGATTGCGCATATAAGATGTGCATGTTAAATTTGAATTCTCAAAAAAGCATAGACCATTTCACAAAGTGACAAGTTTCAGGGAGTCTGTTGCAAGTTTCCTTATGCTCTCTCCTCCAATGACTACTTAGGAACCCCCGTCGCATCTACGCGCAAATCCAACCCTTCGTTGGTCCATCAACGACCCTCGTGCTATTCGCCATAAAAGGCCCCTCCCCATCGCAGTGTTCGACACTGGACTCGAGCGAAGGTCGAAGCGAAAGAAGTTTCCCCGGCGAAAGGAAGCAGAAGAGGAAGGATCGGGATCGGAAAGAGAGGGAGTGTGCGAGAGGGGTTTATGCCGAAGACCTCGTCGTCGTCCTCTCCGAGCGTCACGCCGATGAACCCCTCCCTCAAGACTCAGCCCCTCCCGTCCTTCCCCCACCAAACCCTAACTCCCAATCCTCCGCCCCTTTCGCCCACGGCTTCCTTGCCTTCCGTCGAGGACCAGGTCGGCCTCCTCGGCGCCTCTTTCCCTCACCACCAGAACCACGGATCCCTCTTCATGGACGACGAAGACGACGACCCGAGTATTCTCCCCTCTGGAACTCTGGCGCATTCCGGATCCCCCTTGTCTTCCCTCCTACGCGACGACGAAGATGACGAGGAGGAGGATCCTGACGACGAGGAGGAGATTGACCGGGAGGAGACCTTGATCGGAGACCAGAATCCCTCGTCCTCTGCCGCAAATCAGTCTCTCGTTTCTTCCCTCGGTGATGCCCTCGCCATCGTCCCTGTCGTCGCGCCCCGCATTGACCCTGCACCTCACATCTCGTCCCAGTTTTACACATTTAACCGGGAGTCCCACTCCCTGATGATACGCTGCATTATGGAAAGCCGGCTTGCAACTACAGACGAGATCCGCGCTGCCACGCCCTTGTCTGTGCTTAAGTCGTGGCGTTCTGTATGGAAAGACAGGAACGAGGACACAGCCTACCTCACTGCATGGAAACGCATCCAGGACAAGCTTCGAGCTAACGTGGACGACCCCCTCCCTGCGCTGTACTTCAAGAACAACCTGCTACAGCGGGTCTCTCATGTGGACCAATGGCAGGATATCGTCACCTCCTCTCACGCTGACCCTGACCTACTGCGCCACCTTGGTCTGAAGGAAACTGTCGACAGGATAAAGCAGTCCTGGACAGTTGGTGCCAAATTCTATGGGATACCGGAGTCATTCATCCGAGTTTGTGTATCTTCCTGCCCAGTATGTTCCTCTTCGTCCTCCTCGCTGACATCCCCTGGGAGCAGCAGCTTGTCACGGTCAAAAAGACGGCGTTTTGAATACACTGAATCCTTTGAAGTGCCTGCTAAGGATGTGCAGCGCTGTCTGCAACAACTTGCGGCCAAATACAAGGTAGTTCTTTGTATCCGCCAAAAGTATATAAGGTACAAGCCTTTCACAGCTGAGGTGAAGGATTATGCATGCCACCGAGCAGGAGAGCCTTCATCAGCAACTGCGTCTGTTAAGAAAGCTAGGGTTCTAAAGAGGGAACCGTACCAGTCAAAACGATGTGGCTGTGGTTTTCGGATAAGGGCTATTGTCCCAATCATGAATTACAATGATAAAGACAAGACCTTTGTGTACCAGGAGGAAGGAACTGCTGTATTCAAGCTATATGCAATTCATACCGGACATGAACCTGGGCCTCTGGATGGGAATGCTAGGATCATCCACCGAGTAGTTGGAAACAAGGTTGCTTATGAATTTGATTCAGAAATGTATGGTGTTAGAGAGGATGTGGAGCCTGAGTCATTTGTTAGCATTATGGGCAAGGATGACAGAGATCATTATCACATAGTTATGCAGCAGGTTCATGATCTCAAGGCTGAGGTTGAGATACTTGAAGGAAGAGTTGCCAAAATGAATCCAGATATACTGAGCTCATTGACACATGATCTGTCTGATATCATGCACAGATTGAAGAGTCTGAATGGAGGTGTGAAGCATGATGAGACAGTAGCGATGGTAGGTGGTGAGGAAGTTGCAAAATGGAGGAGCAATAGCAGCCACCACCATGGCAGGCATGATATTATGTTTGGTAAAGACTCTGAAATTATTGAGGAGGACTCAGACTTTGGTTCAGATCTTGGAGCTATTGTGCCATGGGATAAAATGACAGTAGATTGCCATGATAGAAAGTTGCTTATAAGGGATAGCATGAAGCCTGATAAGTGGATGTTAAAGGAAGATTGTAGTGACTTTGATGAGAAAAGTATCCTCAATTGTGGTGTGGATGAGGAGTCCAAATTGATAAAACCCTTGACTGATTCAAGTCTCGTAGGAATGCAAGTAGATGGTTTTTACAGTGACAGCACTAAGTGGTATGACTCACCAGGTGGCTTGGATCCTATTACAGATTCTGGAGATGGTGATTTTCGGCATGGAAGGATAGTGTAAAGTGAGAGTTCATGTTTTGCCTTATTGAAGGAAAGGACTTGTAAATTCTGTACACTAAAGGAAAGTAGGGAGCCCACCATTATATTATTAGGACTAGGTTTCAGGTGGTTCTTCCCTGAGTTTGGTTGTTCATTAAACACACAGGTTGCTTTTATCGATTCAAACATGTCTAGTGTCATAACATTTTCACTTTCCCTAACATGATTTTTGCTTATCATCACTCTAGCTGTATCCCTTTGTGTGTATATTGGCTTATTATGTTCAATTCTTGTCATGTTTAACTGATGTAACTATAGTCCAGTTAGACAATTGATTTTGCTACTCTAAAATCTTCTTGTCTGCATGGTATACACTCAGATTTTTATTAGTTTTTGTTCATTCTACCCGTTGCTTAATCTAATGGGATTATACAAACTATGAAAGCAGTCTGCTGATCATTCTTTCAAAGTATGTAACATCGTCAGCGGGTTAATCTAGTTAAGTTTAGGTTACTTACCCCTTTTTTTCCCAATTCTTGTGCATATTTTTTTTTCTCAAATTCAGGTGCCTTTTATAGCATGGTTGGTCAGAGACGTTCCTACTTATGATCTTGTAGTTTCCTGTAAGTTAGCTTTTGATGGTCCTTATATACATGTCTTCTACAACTTGAAAGGCAGTATGATCCATATAACAGCTATTTTTTCCCATGCTTTTGTTATATGTATTTATAAAGAGTAATGCTTTGTATACAATGCTCATATATGCATAGTTATTGCCAGGTTCTCGCTTGAGTTAAATTTGCTTACATGATGGTTTGCTATTTCATAGCCTGCACATTGTCATAATTCCACCTAGATATACTAAATGGTTCATGCTTTATTCCTTTCTATGAATATACTCTCTGATCCTTCTTCTCATCGTTAAGTGTGTTTGCCAGCTATTATTATGTCGAGGGGTTTAAACAAAATTTAAGCCCAGGTTGTCTAGGTCTGACACAACTTTCAACCTTTTTCATTTCGACCTAGGACTAATTCATAACCTTTTCCATTTGGGCTTGGAATTGGCATTAACTACAACTCTCTACCTTATAATTTTTGTTGTATATGTCACCTGAGAAATTTAATTATTTGTTTTGCCTTTAGTTCAATCTTGAGGTCATGTTCAATAATAAATCATTTCTTAGCTTGATACCTGCCTCTGTGATGAATAATGAAAATGGTTCATCCGATCATCCTTGTTTTGCCAGTATCATGTATAAATCCCTAATGATAAAGGGGCATTCTTTTGCTTTGCTAGTTGTTACCGATAGTTAGTGCTTGTAGGGGATAAACCTTGTCTCCATTTGGTAAACTTACCCTAATTGAAGATCTGTGTTACATCTTTCCAGTTATTTTTTTCTTTTTTGTGAATGGTTTTTGTTTTTTACTATTAATATTTCTTGAACCTGGACTGTATAGTCCACATTGAAAGTGTTGTGCAGGTGGACTTTGCAGTTTGATTAGATCATAGACCACATGTTCTTAGTCAAGTTATGGTCATTCACAGTTTTATTTTCCCTCGTTTTATTCATTTTTTCCTTTTTAAATTTAGGTAGTTGTTACATAATGATTGGTATATCAGCTTGTACGATTCAAAATGCACTGTTATGCAGCTCAGTTGTAATCTCAGGTACTTTCTATAATACTTATGTATTATATATTCATAGAAGATTAGACTTCATTTTCATGCAGATATGCTCTTCATAGGACCTTTTGGGACTAATGCACACATTAGAACACAACCTAGATATTCTCAACTTTTTATACTTAAACCCATTGCTTTCGTTCACTTGAGAATTAACATTATTGTTGGATCCCTTATGTTTTTTTGTTGGCCTTGAACTCTCTTTTTGCATGGAGTCCTGTTAAGAGGGGATTTCAATTGTGTGCCTATAAAGAATGCTGGGTGGCCTTGGGTTCATTCATATTTTTACCTCAGGTTTTGAATAAAAATTAATATTCAAGATATTATGTACCACTAGAAACATATTATAGTGTACCAATTGTTTTGCTCTTACCTTACTGCAAAATGGTGCTTGTGCTGTTGGGGATATGCTGGCTGCTTCCTTTTCAAAGAAAATATTATTTACATTTTAGTACGAGGACCCATTTGAGATTTTCATCCTGACCATGCCAACATATCGAATGAGTGTTGGTGGTTATAATTTATATTGAGGTTGGTTGGTTCCAGTGGGTCAGGCGTCATTGATTCTTCATAACCACCATCATCATCAGTGTGCTTCCGAGTTTGTCCTTTATCTCTTAAACCCTTGTGATGTATCAAACAATGCATTTTAGCTGTAATATAATGATTATTAGTTTAGTTAAGTAAATATAATGAACACTGCAGTTTAATTTATAATATAACATTGGATTAGGCCTTCGATATTGTTTCTGTCATAAATTTGGCAGTTTAGTATCATAGTAGCTTCTGCTTGTTAGACGATGACTTCCAACTATAAGTAGCATTCATGTCAGGTTTTCAGTTTACTAAAGCTAGTTATTAAGCTGGATATTTTTCAATGATTTGTTGTCTGAAGCTCTTTTCTCTCGCAAAGTCAATATTTAATGGTAGTTTTTTCATCTACGGCACAAGTTGCAATGCAATCCTCTCGACTTTGCCTGCAGAGAATAGCTCAGGAACATTGTTGTGCGGGCTTCCATGGGGCGAGTGCTGCACTGAGACGTGGAAAGAATGATAAGTGCTAACTGCTAAAGAGTAAAATGATGGACGCCTGACTCAGTGCACGGGTACACTTCTTTAGTAATTAATTATGCGTCGAAGTTTGTCTGATTTAGATTAGACATTGGTCGATTCCCTGGTTCTTGTCATAGGCATATCTGGTCCAGGCATTAGACAAAATATTTTGCAATTGCTTTTGAATTGTAGATATGTTTTTTTTTCATGCCTGTATATATAGTTATGATATTATTTTCCAAGTCTACAAGGTTGGCCAATTGAATCATGAAAGTATAATCTGATTTTGAAATTATTTCTCAAGGACTACAAATCCTTCTCGTGGAATTGGACATGGAGGAGGATGGTCGAGCTTCCACTACGAAATGGTTCCCTGGTAAAGGAAAAGAAAGAAAAAGCCATAAGATCAACAGCTGCTTGCTTACATGCCATCGGCTTTTCTTGGGCATGACGTCAGTTCCTTCAACCCATTGCCACCTTCCTTGAAAGGGGGAGGCAGCTAGAATATGTCAAATTCAATTGCAAGTTGCAACCTTTTTTCAAAAGGAAAGAGGTGATATAATTCATGTAACTGTAATTTAGGCTCTAAATTAAATATTATAAATTTTGTGATATTAATTTTGAATATCATATAGATATACAAATTCTTGATGTTTATAAAAGAATTATCAAATATTTATTAAATCCGGCGTACATTTTATTCCATCAATTTCTGTTATTTGGGGATCTATTTTCTAGATAGCAACTTAAGTTGGTTTTATATTTTGGTTGGCCTCTTTAACAATCAATGTAGAATGGCACATTTTCTTTTGTTTTGGTGTTATTATTTAGTTTGACTTTATTATAATTTAGTCATGCCGAATTTGATATTGTTATAATTTAGTTTTTGCCTAGTTTGTAATTTATATTTGATTAGGAGTAATGAAATTAAGTTTGTAAAATTGAATTACATATTGTTGGCTTGTAATCAAGATGATAAGATTTTATTATCCTTTCAGATTATATTAATACTAAATAAAATAATTAATTTTGTAATGTAATTTTAATTATATTAACATAGCTAAGTCAATGATTTAGATAACTAACAATTGCATCAAATAGTTAAATTTTAGAGACATATTTAATTTAATAGCAATTAAATCCCGTCAGAAGGATTAAAAATTTTGAAAGTTATAACAACTTTGCAATTATAAGTTAATTACATATATTTTGAAAAAACCTTGAAATTAGTGATACCTAAATAACAATAAATTTCTAAACAGTTAGTGTCGATTAATTCATGTGCATTCCCCCAAAAGAAAATTTATAGTATAAATATTTCATCATGGCTTAATAAAAAAAATAATTAATATAATAATGTCGAATCTGGGTGATTATTTAGATAAACATCGCATAGATTGAAAGATTAAAATAAGAAACACATATAGTAAATTAATATTATTCAATTTGATTAATTTAGATTTATCTAGCTAATTACTTATGTTTGCTTATATTTATATGCATTTAGTCAATTTTCGTTCAAAGCCAATCAAATTCAAGCTTTTCAGTTCCATCTTAATAAACCAGATCTCGGCCATTTTCATTTCACCCTCAAGATCCAGGCTCCTGGCTTCTTCCTCTTGGCGATCGCCGATGAACCGATCCCTAGCTTTGCTTCTTCTTCGTCGTCGTCGTCTTCCGCTTCCTTACCGCTCCTCGTCTTCTCGCCGAATCTGATCACCTCTGCTCTGGAATCGGGTGGGAATGGCTTCCTCGGAAGCCGATTCCCGCCTCGCCGACCTTCTCGTCCCCGCCCTCGAGAAGGTTGTGAAGAACGCCTCGTGGCGGAATGGCCACTCCAAGCTCGCCCAACAGTGCAAAGCGCTCATTGAGCGTCTCTCCCACCCGCCACCCCCGCCCTCGCCTGCATTTCCCAACTCCTCCTCCTCCCTCCCCGGCCCTCTTTCTGACGGCGGCGCCACCGTTTACTCTCTCGCGGATTCCGAGACCTTCCTCACTCCGCTCATTTCTGCCTGCTCCTCCGGTTTCCCCCGTGTCGCGGAGCCCGCCCTCAACTGCGTCCAAAAGCTCGTGGCCTACTCGTACCTGCATGGCGAGGCCGACCCCTCCGCTGGTCCCCACGCCCGTCTCCTCGCTCAGCTTATCGAGGCCGTCTGCGGCTGCTATGCCCTCGGGGCCATTGAGGATGCCATTGAGCTGCTCGTGCTAAAGACGCTCCTTTCTGCCGTCACCTCCACCGACCTGCGCATTCATGGCGACTCCCTCCTCCAGATCGTCCGCACTTGCTACGACATGTACCTTGGCAGCAGGAACCCCGTCAACCAATCTACCGCCAAGGCCTCCCTCATCCAGATGCTTGTCATCGTCTTCCGCAGGATGGAGGGTGACTCCTCTGTCCCCATTCAACCCATCGTTGTCGCTGAGATGATGGCGCCCAGGGACCGCTCCCCCACTACAACGTCCGTGGATGGCAGTTTTGTCCAAGGATTTATCGCCAGGATTATCAGCGACATTGATGGAGTGCTCAACCCTTCGGCCCCCCTGTCCAGGAATATATCTGCCAACAAACACGACGGGGCGTTCTCGTCCACCGCGGTCGAGAGCACCAACGCTACTGACTTTCTGGATTCGACAGACAAGGACATGCTGGACGCCAAGTATTGGGAGATCAGCATGTACAAGACGGCGCTGGAAGGCATGAAGGATGAGTTGGGGTCTGAGGGGTTGCCAAACAAGGAAGACGATACCGAGGTCCAGATTGGGAATAAGCTGAAGAGAGATGCCTTCTTGGTTTTTCGATCTCTCTGTAAAATCTCCATGAAAACTCCTCCCAAGGAATCGGTGGGTGATCCCACACTGATGAAAGGGAAAATCATGGCATTGGAATTGCTCAAGATCTTGCTAGAGAATGCCGGAGCAGTGTTCCGCACTAGTGAGAGGTACATTTTGATTTCACATTGACCGTTTTCCCATTACGTTTTTTTTTTCATTTAATGGCGGAATAACAAGCTTTAATCAACAGTTTGATGCAAGTGAACAACTTAGTAAGATTATTAGACTATTATAATTTGAAACCAAGACTATTATAATTTGAAACCGGATATAGTGAAGGCTAAACATAGGTTGAAATAATGATTCTGTTTAATAAAGAGAAAAGGAAGTGACAAGAAACCATCGTATTCATTGGAATGCCATTCTAATTACATGTCACTGATGGAATTAATTCATCAGACTCATACCAAAGAGCGAGGAGTTTAGTATTTCTAATATGTACATCCATCAGATGGATACAGAGAACTCAGTGCATCTGCAGAAGCCGAAATTATTCATGAAACTAACATAAGAAGCATCTCAAAAATTTCTTGTTTGTGGTATGTAAAAGTTATGACCCAACTGATATAGATATAAGTTCTCTAACTTGAATTGGTATATGGATGATATATCGATTTAGAGAAATTTGGTTGGGAAACAAATTTGGTTACTGTGACTTGCAAAAGAAAGTGAATTAGGCAGAGAAGCAAACACTGACATGACAGTTTCTAAAATCTGGCCTAGCTATTAAATCATTGAGTCTACATAAATGAACAACGAATTAAAGGAATGCATCAATAACTAGCAGCAGTGGAACTTAGGTTATATACAATTTAATAACCTTTCCAACAAAGTTATAATAGGTTTTTTCTGATTCTGCTTTTTGACATAATAAAAGTGTAGCTTGTTGGGGCTATCCAAAATAATTTATTTCCTTTGAAGTCCCTAACTTGTCCAAGGTGAATAGACACTGCACTAGTTTTTAAGTGAACATCAAAACTAAATAAGCTAACATATGCAGGATATTAATCCATGTTATGCATCTCCTGAGTCTGATATTATTACAGCTTGCATAAAATCTATAATTGAGGTAAATAGGTTCATTTATTTCAAACTTGATATCTATTGTGACTACTATAATGTATACACTTTTTCTTTTTTCAAGCTTCGCATATCTGTGCCCAGCATCATAGTAGATTGCATGCCTGAATCTGATCACATTTCTTTCAACCAAGCAGGTTTTTAGGTGCTATTAAGCAGTATCTATTCCTATCTCTCTTGAAGAACAGTGCTTCAGCTGATTTAATCGTTTTTCAGCTATCATGTTCCATTTTTATTAGCCTTGTTTCTAGATTCAGAGCAGGATTGAAGGCAGAGATTGGAGTTTTCTTTCCAATGATTATACTGAGGATACTGGAAAATGTTGCTCAGCCAAATTTCCAGCAGAAGATGATCGTGCTTTGTTTTGTGGAAAAGCTGTGTGTAGACTCTCAAGTTTTTGTAGACATATTCATTAATTATGACTTTGATGTCCACTCTTCAAATATTTTTGAGCGGTATGTCTGTCATTTAACACGCTTAGTAATTAATTAGCTATTGTCATGCCAAACACCATCTCTGGAGACTATACGTGTTCCAGGCATTCAATCTTTCAAGCATAACATCTATTTTATTTTCAATTTCATATTTCATTAGGATTGTCAAGGGTCTACTAAAAACTGCTCAAGGGCCTCCCCCAGGAACTCCTACAACATTGGTGCCTCCACAAAACGTCATAATGAAATTTGAAGCTATGAAATGTTTAGTGGCTATTTTGAGATCAATGGGAGATTGGATGAACAAACAGTTGGGAATTCCTGATCTTTATTCTCAAAAACCGGAAACAGCTAATCCTAGTCCTCAGAAACTAGATGCAGCAGATCCTCGATTTGAAAAGACTGAAACACCAGAGTACCATGGTGGCAGAGATGAACTTCCACTGGCTATAAGGAACAGTGATGAGCTTGCTGAATTAAGTGATTCTCGTTCAGCATCAGTAAATGCCACATTAGAAGTTGCATCCATTGAGCAGCGTAGAGCATTTAAACTGGAACTTCAGGTATCTATCTGTCTAATGATTTTGAATTTCACTAAAACAATATCCTTGTTCTTTATAGTCTTGTGTGAGTATAATTTACAGGAAGGTATTTCACTATTTAATCATAAACCTAAAATGGGGATTGAATTTCTCATCAACATAAAGAAGGTGGGAAATTCACCTGAAGAAATAGCTGCTTTCCTCAAAAATGCACCTGGTTTGAACAAGACCTTGATTGGTGATTATCTGGGCGAGAGAGAAAATTTGTCTTTGAAAGTCATGCATGCGTATGTAGATTCATTCGAATTCCAAGGAATGGAGTTTGATGAAGCAATCAGGTGCTTTATACAAGGTTTTAGGTTGCCTGGTGAGGCACAAAAGATTGATTGCATCGTGGAAAAATTTGCTGAGCGCTACTGTAAATGCAATCCTCTGGCTTTTATAAGTGCAGATACAGCTTATGCCCTGGCTTATTCTGTAATAATGCTTAATACTGATCTCCATGACCCAATGGTGAAAAATAAGGTCTGTCGTTAGTTTGAAAATGCTTTTTATCTGCTTGACTTGCTCTATAGTTTAGGGACATAATGCCAGTGTTGCTGTTAATGCAGTTGTCATCTGATGACTTCATTAGAAATAACCGTGGTATAAATGGCGGAAAGGATCTGCCTCAAGAGTACTTGAGATCCCTATTTAAAAGAATTTCCGAGAATGAAATCAGGATGAAAGATGATGACTTGGCTCCTCAGCAAGTACAATCCTTTAATTCAATTAAAATTTTAGGTTTGGACAGCATTTTGAACATTGTAATACGAAAGAGAGACTCATCAACAGATAGTAGTGATGATATGATCCAGCAGATGCGAGAACAGTTACAAGAAAAAGCTCCCAAAACTGAGTAAGTGCCCTTAAAAATCAACTATACTCGTACTTTGAATATGAATTTTGCCAATGTGTCATTTAAATTAGCACCGTCATATTGTATAGACTTGCCTGTTCAATATGCTTATGTTGTGAAACTTTAGGTCCACATATCACTCTGCAACAGATGTGGTAATTTTGAGGTTTATGATTGAGATGTGCTGGGCACCAATGCTAGCTGCATTTAGTGTACCTCTTGACCAGAGTGATGACCAAACTGTCATAGCATTATGCTTTGAAGGATTCAGGAGTGCAGTTCATGTCACAGCAGTGATGGCTATGAAGACTCAAAGAGATGCTTTTGTTACTTCACTTGCAAAGTTCACATCCCTTCATTCAGCAGCAGATATCAAGCAGAAAAATATTGATGCTATTAAGGTTTGTGTGTCACATTATCAATTATCCTTTATGACTGTCTTGCATTTCTGTGACTTAGCTCTAACCTTAAGTACTTTTATCCTGCATAAAAGATCTTGATGTGCTCATGAACTTGCACTTGATATGTGTCAGCTACATTTTCTTGTTATTTTATTTATGGTAGTTTTTAGTTTGATAAAATTAGACAGAAACATGAATGGTTTTAGTAGTAATTCCTTTTGTAATTCTGTAAGAACCGTAGAACTAAGCATATTTTAATTCATTTTGGAAGATTCTTTCCAAAATTTTCTTAATCTCCAACTAATTGAATTAGTAAACTAAAAATTGACTGTATTTAAACCAAAATTTTAAAATACTAAAATTGACATTATGAAAGAAAAATTAAATGTCTTAAGTTATTATGCTCCTCAAGCAGAATTGAATAATCAAATAAAACATGGAAAACCTAGATGAAATTATCCAAGATATATTTGTTATTGAAAAACTTGAACTTGAAGTAAATATAAATGGACAATGAGGGATGCAAGGTGCACTGATTAGATTTCAATTGATATCTTTCATTCTTGCCTTCCAGTACGTGTACACGTGTAGAATTCAAGTTGGAATTGTTAAAAAAATTGATTCAGTTTTCGAATGTAGTGTACCTCGAGGTTCCTTTTTTTTTAACATACATCTATGCATAACTTCTTCATTGATCTTCATGATATAACTAATTTCTTGGAAAGATCAAGTTATCCTTGGGTCATACCACGCCAACGTATTGGCATCAATCAATCTTGATAACTATGCTTGGAAAACTTTAACTCTAAAGGAGTGCTAAAATACCATGTGAAGTCCTGGGAAAGAAAATATTTTTATCTCACTCCTTATGAGATAACCATTACTAGGTATGTATAGGTTAGTGACACAACTCTAGACCTAACACTAGTAATGTGGGACTAAATTCATTACACCAATAACTCTATTTACTCTTCTTAATAACATTGATCCTTAACATCATTTTATGTTATCTTTAAATCATAGTGGGCTAATTGATGGAAATGTAAAGAGATTAAGTACCAAGGTAAAATTATGGATAGAAATTTTACAAATGAAAGGCTTATGTAATTAAAACTGATATGTAAATATTTTCAAATTTTGATAATAGAAAAAGAGGAGAATATTTAAGATCAAGGTTTAGAATAGTGTTCCAGGTGCCATGGTCGGACAGTAAAATCTTAGTAAAACATAATTGATTGGAAGGAAGAGGTAGGAATAGAAAAGGAGGAAGAATACTTAACCTTGGTATAAGATTCCATCATTTCAATGGAGAAACTGTTGTTGGTCGATGCATCTCATTGAGCTTCATTAGCCATTGCCAGAGCTACTTTGATTCAGTGTTGAGGTTGGTGAAGGTTACTGTTGTAACGCCCGCCCTTATCTACTAGTCTGAAGGACGGGGTTACTTCTACTTATACTTAATTACTTTACTATCATGCATTACATGTGATGAGCAGAGAAAATTTGACTTATAAAATTTCTAAAACAATTAACATGCATGCTCAAATAATGATTGCTGAAATAACAGAATTATAAAATTCTAACAACTAACTTATAACATTCTAAATTTCTAAACAAAAGGCT
>JBBPFP010000002.1:5510766-5521418 GCA_037974795.1 Kaempferia galanga
GCAAACTCTTGCATATTTATCACTACACCCCGAGTTCTGAAGATGTAGCGGTCCTTGCTGAGATGTTTCAGTCGGACCTTGCAACGCGTTCATTATGAGAAACAACCTAGCATTAGCACAATAGTTTAATGAATTCATTCATTGAATTTTGCCAAAGTTTGACGCTAGTTGGCAACCTAACACAACCCTCCTTTAGGCTTCCCAAAGCAACAAAAATGTATATACAAGTAGAAAGTGAATCGACACAAATGATATCAAAGGCCCCATAAAAACTTAACATGTGGACGATTGGTCGATAGCGTGACCCAATTCACTTTAAGGGCTAGAGGACATATAGATACCTCCATATAGGAGGGAACCAGCCGGGGAAAGCCAAGCATTAACAGATAACCTACAGGAGTTTTAGTTTGGAGGATGGGTGATGCATGCCCGAAGCCATAGGTGCCTACTTCTCTGGCATGCCAGGACAATATGTTCAAGAGACTTTGTCTCAAATCACTAAGGCACCGCATCCCCCACTCACCTTGACATAAAAGGATTTTTCTCAATGTAAAATATTATAAATCAAAATTTACAAGATAGCTTAAACTTGGAGAAAAAGTTATCTCAGATGTTGTTCTTCAATAATTTTAAAGTTGAAGTTTACACTATTTGGTCATTTAATTTTACTTAAACAGGATCTACTAGTTAAATCATTTGATCATTCAAAACCAATGACGAACACTATGATGTTATAAATTTAACTTGAAAATTATGTGTAAAAAATAACCACTGAAGGGGCAGTATATTAAATTATATGTATAATATAATAGATAACAGTATAAAATTCACAGATACTTGAGATTAAAATAATTAAATAAATTATATACACTAAAATATGCAAGATTTAGATACATAAATGATGTTTAAATTATGACTGTAAATATTTAAGTGATACCAAAAACAAGAAATAAAATATGATTTGGATAGGAGCTACCATTTTCATGCTTAATTCATGTGTTATATATTTCTTTCCTGCGTTGCCTGGAAACTAGAGAATAGTATCATCTCATCTTCATACATGATATAGAATTTAGTAAAGGCAAAAAAATTTAGGAAAGAAAAAAATATCATATTGCTTTTGTTAATGGGATAGCTATTACAATGTCTAGGACTATAAACATAACCCTAAATCTAAAATACCAAAGCAAGATTTAACCCAGCTACACAAATAACTTTATTAGAACTAATTCCTCAAACGCAAACTAGAGTACAAATACTATCCAAGTTCACTCTGTTACCTGAACTAAAGAACCTCTTATAGGTCGACGACAAATAAGATATTACAATAATGTGACGAAAATATAATATTCACACACTGCAGAAACAAAAATATAGTGAATAAAGCAAGCAACCAATGACATGGTTTGACCATGATTAACGCTCACAATATAGTTGATGGAATACACGGGACCACAAGCAAAGGAAAGGTTGGTAGTGTCTGTGCTTGCCTTCATGTGAAGCATGACCATCAATAGATGCCCTAGCAACAAATTCAAAAGATAAGAGTTCTTAACAGAGACGTGCTCCCCCCTGTCAACTATATATTGCAGTGTTATATTGCTCCCCTCCACCTGTTTCCAAAAGTTGGTTATCCATAGTCATGCTCTCAATATTGCACGATATTGCATAGAGGCCTTGGAAGTAATTGTGCAGATGACTTAGCCATCATGGAGAATGAGACAAGGGAGAAAGGATCAAAGATGTTGACCTCTCCCTTAGGAATACAAAATACTCTAAGCTAAATGTTAATGGGATAACTGTTATGATAACCCTAAACTTAAAAAAACTAATGCTTAACTAAACCTCCGTCACTAATATTCCTTCACACAAACACCTCTAATGTGCGCTACCAAATATATGAAAAATAAGTTTTCTTAACAAATTTAAAATATTTTCCTAGAAGAGTATTTTCGCCAATCCCATCTAGTAGGATAAGATTTTATTGTTGTTCTTGTCCTAGAAGAGTATTTTAAAGAAACAAATGAAGCATTTTGCATTGCAAGATTTGTTCATTAGAAGAAAGAATGTAAATCAACAAAGGAGCAAATATGAGACTCCATAAATGTATTCATACCTTCATCCGTAAATGAGGTGCATCATCTGCTCGAGTGATTATACATGAATCAAGAACAGGAACGTAGAAGAAATCTGCTTCATCACCGTTCATTGTTCGATAAGGACTAGCAAGAATGCTCTCATAGAGTGCCATCTAAACATAAATAGATATTTGTAAGGATACGTTAAGGTGAAATAATAGTTTATGGTCTTGTAAGTTCACACCTGTGACCCATATAATTGATCTGTCCACAACGTCCTGTTCTTGTCTGTATATATTCTGTTAACGCACTCAAGCTTGAAATGTCGACCCTACAAGGGGGAAAAGATGAAGAAATGACGCGTTTCTGAACATTAAGTCAAACAAAAACAATAAGTCACAAGCTTACTTCAAGAAGGTGTGCATTGAACTCTGGTGGCAGGTCATAAACATAGATTAGTGGCCTTTTCTTTTTAACTACAGCTTTGATGGTCATAAGATCACCACTGATGGATACCTTGTCAGGTAAATCAACTTTAGCTGGTCGAAGCCATACTGGCCATTCTCTCATAGGTGATAAGGTAGATGGAACACTACAATCTATCCCATAATAACCTCTGTCACACTGAAAAACTTTATTTATTATAAAATTGCAAAGAGGATGGCTTATGAGTATCATAACTTCAAGTATAATAACTAGAAACAGAATAAAAGTAGATACATGAACAGCAAGAAGCTGCTAAGAAACTGAACTATTTCTGAACAGCTACATAGATAATATCCGAGAATTGAACTTTATACAAGACTATATTGCTAGTAATATCAGATGTCTTAGGTCACTGTTGATTAAGCTTAATAGAATTTTCTTTGGTGCCCCTCTAAGCCTTACACTATCAACACTTCAATCGATTCAAATACCTGAATGTAAAACTTATTGTCTTTAGTCATGATGGTACTATCTTATCCTATTGTCTTGCATTTGACTTTTAGAATTATACCTAACTATTCTAGGACAATCGTATTCATCATATCCTCATACATTCATTTTGACCTTTTCATTTATATTTAACTTTTTGTATGTATTGTTTCTTAACTATCCAACACTTTGGCACATGATATATGATTGGGTGTGCTACAGTTTTATAAAGTAGTACTATAAAAAAAATGTTGAACTAGGTAACGCCAAACCCGGGCAATCAGTCCACCCCACGAAAGTTTTCTACCGGTCGCCAAGGTAAAATGGGAAGCACTCACAGCTGGCGATCTAAAAGTCCAACATCCCGTGGTTGCGCTCCCCATTTGGAGGAAAAATCCCTAGAAAATGCACCACATGCAGGTGCCTGGGTGACAACTTGGGGTCCTTCCGCTGCACCATAGCCCCGGGGGCTATAAAGTAGAACTATAAAAGTAACTAAACATCATAATTCAGAAGTGCAATATGTTCATTAATTACAACACAATTAGACTTTAGTAAGTTTAGAATGATGTCATTAGCAAACTATCAGAAAATGGAAGAAAATTTATGGTGTTTAGTTTCTCTTATGAGTTCCTTTTTTAGTTCAACAACAACCAAGTCTTGGGTTAGCTATTTTGTAGTTTGGCATACCTCACAAAATCCACCACGACAATGTCCGTGTCCAGAGCACTGGTTGACACAACTACATAAAGTCGGGATCTCACAGAACTGTCCCAAAAGACAGTCATACTTGCAATCACATTCCACTTTAAATTTTACTTTTGAAGCATATGCATCCTCTGGGTCCACATTGCACCATCCAGGTTTGGAACCATTAGTTGTAAAAACATTTTCAAAATCAGCCTCTGTCCAATTAGTAACTTTTGGATCACCGGGTTTGGAAGGTGAGCTTGATCAGAGATGATAACTATAAGCATCATGATAAGTGACAGAGAAATACATTTTGAAAGAAAACTCACTCACTTTATTTTAAATCCGCAAGCCTCTGCAACTGGACGATTTGGATATTTTGTTCCTTGTCCACAAAAACACATTGCTCGTGTTGTGTCACAATAAGCAGGGCATATTGACACAATCCATGGGCCATAAGGTTGTTCTGGTGAATGCGGAAGATTACACTTAAGCTCCAACTTTGTTTCACACCCTTCACCTGCTTGAATACAATAGCATTTTTATCTTGCAAATCTGTTGCTCATTTCAAAGTTGTATCATGGAATAAAGTGAACCTTTTATTTTTCAATACGAGGAACTTATCAAATGAAACTACATAATTCAGCATTGAGAAAATAAAGGTCAATTAAAATGATAAAAGAATACTCAATAACAAACAAAAAACAAGCAAATGCTTATATTATTTCTCTCTCTCTCTCCCAATGTCTATGCATATAGGAGTGAGCATTCGGTTAATAACCAAACTTTTTTTTGGATAACCTAATCCGACCGAACTTTGCCACTAAAACCAAACAAACCAAACCAATAAAAAATCAATAATTCGGTCGGTTACTGAATTAATCAAACTTTTCGTAATAGCCAATCGATGATGCATCAGTCGATCGTAATTGGATAGTCGAGTATACCAATCAACTATTTAAACATACTGTCGGGTTTATAAGTCAAGTTGCGCAGTCAAGTTCAAGTATAGCAACTGATATGAGTTCAGTTTTATTGGTTTAACCGAATTCGAAATTTTAAAACCGAAATAACTGAATTTTTTTTATAAAAATGAATTTGCGAATTAACCGAACCGAACTTCCAAATTCGGTCAGTTTGGTCGGTTATTTCGGTTTAATTGAGATTTTGCTCACCCCTATATGCATATTATCAAATAGTTATTTCCTAAAACTCTTAGATTTCCCAAGATCTTTTTACTAAAATCCAGTGATTGTTTGCTTATTCAAAGATTCAGATCAATATGTCCACAAGCTAGGTTTATGGTTGTGTTCAATATTTGCCGAACTTCACACTCTTATCTTTAAATTTAAACATTCTGCAGTTTCCTAGGTCAATCAGGATAAACGTGACCAAAATAAATGGAACCATGCATAAACAAATCAATCTTGTTCAGAACAAATAGAACTAAGATTTATTTCTGCCTGATTTATCTACTTATAAAAAGAGTAGATCGGTCAAGTTTTTCATAATCATCTCAAGTTGACCAAATTTTAACTGATTTCATCCATTTAACTCTCAGTTTAACCAAATCTCAATGGATTTCATCAATTTCTAATCTAATCGAATCTAACTAATTGCTAGCTAATTTGTTTGAATCTCTAGTTTTTTTTTCTTTTTCCCCCAAACTTACCTTAATCTTTATAATGAGAGTCATTTACAATAGCAATCCCGCTTAGGTAATCATGCTTGTATAAATTGATTCTGTCAATTATGTTATGAACTTGAACAAATTGAGAGATTAATAAGCTCCGAAAAATGTTGCAACAACAACCAAACCTTATTCTACTAGGTGGAGTCAGCTATATAATCCTTTTACGCCATTGAGTTATATCTACTACTATATCATCATCTATACTTAAATAAATTTTATCCTATTATATTGTTGTAAACCAAGTCTTTTTTTGGTCTACCTCTTCCTCGTTTGATATACATGTTTATCATAGTTTCACATCGTCTAACTGAATCATTTATTAGTCATTTAAGTGCATGCCCGTACCATCTTAGACGTCTCTCAGAGTTTTCCCTCAATAAATGCAACTCCAACTTTCTCTCTAATGCTCTCATTTCTTGTTTGATCATTCTCGTATGTCCACACATCCACATTAACATCATCATTTCTGTAACTCTCATCTTCCTCTTACTTGTTTGATATATATGTTTGTCATAGTTTCACATCACATAACTAGATCATTTATTAGTCATTTAAGTGCATACCCATACCATCTTAGACGTCTCTCAGAGTTTTCTCTCAATAGATGCAACTCCGACTTTCTCTCTAATGCTCTCATTACTTATTCTGTCCATCCTCGTATGTCCACACATCCAAATTAACATCATCATCTCTGCAACCCTTATCTTCTGCTCATGTGCTCAAGTTATAACCCAACATTCAGCTTCATATAACATAGCAAGCCTACCTGTAATTTTGTAGAACTTTCCTTTAAATTTAAAAGGTACCTTACGATCACATAAAACACCCGACGCTCTCCTCCATTTCAACCATCCTGCTTGTATTCTATGTAAGACATCTCTCTCAATTCCTCCATTGTTTTGTAAAAAATAATCCTAAGTATTTAAAGCTTTCAATTCCAGACCACTCGCCATCTCCTATCTTAATAATTATCTCATTACGTCTAATAGTACTAAACTTAAATTCCATATATTCTATTTTTATTCTACCAAGCATAAAACCTTTCTCTCTAGTATTTTCCACCAAAATTCCAGTTTAACATTTACTCCTTCACGAGTTTTATTTACTAAAACAATATCATCTGCAAACAATATGCACCACAGTACTATCTTAAATGAATGGAGTGAATTCATTCATAATTAGTGTAAAAAGATAGGTACTTAGAGTTGATGCTTGATGTAACTCTATCTTTATTGGAAATGCTTCACTTACTCCGTCTAGAGTTTTTACTCTGGTCGTTACATCCACGTACATATCTTTAATTAGTTTAATATATATTACGCCAACACATCTCTTTTCTAGAATTCTCCATATAATTTCTCTTAGGACTATTATAAGCTTTTTCTAAGTCAATGAATACCCTATGTAGATCTTGTTTTTACTCCCGATATTTTTCAATTAGTTGTCTAAGAAGATATATACCTTCTATTGAACCCAAATTGATTTTCGATCACTGTGGTCTCCTTCCTTATCTTTTTGCTATTACTTTTTCCCAAAGTTTTATAGTATGACTTATTAGCTTAATACCCTTATAGTTTGCACAATTTTGTACGTTTCCCTTGTTCTTATATAAGGGAACTAGAGTACTTCTCCTCTATTAACCATACATTTTTTCATTTTTAATATCATGTTAAATAATTTTGTAAGTCATTGAATACGTTGTTTCCCTAAGCACTTTCATACCTCTATTAAAATATCATCTGGTCCATTATGCATCCCATTGAAAGCTTATTCTTTCATAATTTCATGATAAAAATTAAATTTCTATACTCATTTGACCTACTTAAATTACCCAAGTTAAGTTGGTCACCTAAATGTTCATTAAAAATTTGATGAAAATACCTCTTCCACCACTCTTTTATTTCTCCTTACTAATACCCTATTACATTCATCTTTAATAAATTTTATTTGATTAAGATTTCTTGTCTTCCTTTCTCTCACTTTAACATTCTATAAATATCTCTTTCCCTTCTTTTGTATCCAATTTTTGATATAATCGTTCAAAAGTTTCATTCTTGACTTCATTCACTACTTTCTTAGCATATTTCCTGAATCTTGACTATTGTATATTTTTTTAAATTTTCTTTATTCTTACAAATATTCATTTTTCCTTCACTTTCTCTTGTACTTTCTCATTCCACCACCAAGATTCCTTACTTAATAGTGCATGTCCCTTTAACTCATTAAGTACACTCTTAGCTACTATTTTCAACTTTAATATCATCTTATCCCATGTCGTATTAGAGTCACCATATATTTCACTCAATACTTATACTCCTACCTTCTCCTTAAATATATTTTACTTCTTATCCTTTAACTTCCACTACTTAATTTTAGGAGTCGTATATATTTTCTTTCTATTAATACTGTGCTTGAAACATATATCCAACACTACTAACCTATGTTGTGTAGTTAAACTTTCTCTAGAAATGACCTTGCAATCTTTACAAATCTTTTTATCTCTCTTCCTAACCATTAGAAAATCAATTTGCAATTTATTATTCCTAGTTTTGAACGTGACAGTGTTTTTCTTTTTTCTTAAAAAACGTATTAGCTAATATAAGGTCATATGCTATTGCAAAATCTAATATAGTTTTCCCTTCTTTATTTCTCGTTCGAAACCCATAAGCCCTATGTACCCTCTTATATTCCTCATTTTTCACTCCGACATGCCCATTTAAATCACCTTGTATTAAAATCATTTTATTTGACGGAATGTTTGTAATACTTCATCTAAATCGTCCCAAAACCTTACTTTGGTAGCTTTATCTAATTCTACTTGCGGTGCATATACGCTAATTATGTTCATAATTTTTTCGCCACTATTATCTTAAGGGCTATAATTCTATCCCCTTTTCTAACTACTTCTATAACTTTATCGTTTAATGAACTAACTACAACAATACCTACTCTATTTCTTGTTTTACTCTTTCCTCGATACTATAACTTAATACCTGAGTTCTCTGTCATCTTTGCCTTCTCGCCTACCCATTTTGTCTCTTGTACACAAAATACTAATTCTTCTCCTAATCATCGTATCTACTACCTCCATTCATTTACTAGTGAGGGTTCCTATATTCCATGTTCCAAATCTTAGACTATTAGTTTTCCTATAATATTTGTTCTTATCTAACCTATAGTGTGAGAACGCTTCCCCATTTAACACTACACCCTGGAGATGTAGCGGTCCTTGTTGATACATTACTATCCTGTTACGCAAACTCATATATTTAGCACTATACCCTGGAGATGTAGTGCCTTCTCGCACTACACCGAGTTCTGAAAACATAACGATTCTTGTCGAGAAATAACATAAAATGAATTTAAATAATGCAAACCTTGAACATCAATGAATTTTATAGCAATGCTTCTTGATAATAAAATGCCTTCCCAGTAGAAAACTACTTCAAACAATTGTCTCTATTATGAACAATTCCAATAATTTGTCTTGAAATAGGTAAAGAGCAACACTAAAACTCAGGCGCAATGTGATGATCTAGCAAATGACAAAACCTACTTAAGATCAAATTTTTTATAACAAAAATAAATAAATGTATATTCGTATTCAATATTTACAGATGATACAATGCCTATATCTGTTGCAGTTATATAATTGATGGATTTGAACCATCAGGTATGAATAAAACATTACTGTCTACCAGATATGAGAAAAAAAACATGATAGTTGTGTTTATAGACCAAAAGAACTCCAGATTAACCATCGAGGAAAAACTATAAGCAAATCCATGTCATGTTTAACAAAAATAATTTGTAAATGGCTCCAATTATGGACAAATTCTAACAACAACAACAACAACAACAATAACAAAAATCTAAGTATTACTAGCAATATAGTCTTACACCGAGTTCATGGTGGATAAGATCCATGTTTCTGACCTCAAATAATAAGGATTTCTCCCGTATTCTAGAAAACATTTCTAGGTCTCTAAATCTGAATCAGACATCCAAGTATACCTCAAAGGATTTCCACATAGCTATTGCCCGCATTAATGAAGTTAGTGGTATTTAAAAATTATTCCAACATGGTTAAGTTTAAAATCCTACATGGCTAGATAGCATAATGCAAAAAGGGGCAGGAAAAACACTCTTCTGTTCATAAATAGTTTAAACTATTGTGACCAGTTGACTTGGTGTGTGGTGTATAGACAGTCCACAACCAAACTAAACACTTAGCCACAACAGACTTGTGAGTCCCAATTAATAGGATCTAGATACATCAATCTTATCATATCAATGAACTCTAGACAAGTTCATATCACTAGTAATATGAAATTGTTAAATCACTTTTTAGGACCCTTTTATAAATATTTAATTAGTTATTTAGTAGCAATCTATAATTCTATATAAACTGTAAATATATAATCTAATAAACAAATTATAAATATATAGTATAATAGCATATACATGTTATATCATATAATCATATGGATTATATTTTAAGTTTTTTATAATTCAAGATATGTTCTTTGCATTTAAAATTTGCTTGAATTTGTTAAATGGGTTGTGTTGACCTGACCCATTTATGTTCCATTTAATTATATGGGTCGTATCAAATAAACATTTTGTTTTTGTTTGTTTGTGATTTGCCGGATCATAAAAATGTTCCCATTTATAACTGGGTCATCATACGATCATAGGTTTTGACCCATTTATTAAATGGGTTGAGTTTGTGTTGAGATTCAGATCATGGGTCAACACTATGCAATCCATCTATAACCCATCAAACCAAATTGCCACCCCTAGACTCACACCTTCAAATTGATTAAATTTGGAAACTATTAATTATCTTTGAACAAGTCCATATTTTCTCTCATTTTATCATTTTTCAAAGATATCCATACAACAATTCTTTGTATTGGCATTTTTTTTTCTATTGTCTTTTCTATTAACATCACAAATTCATATTAATTCTCTATGTTGATTCTTTGCATGTGAATTCCTAATTGCCAATCACTTTGACCCAAATAGTAATTTTACTGATCAAGGATAGAAATTTTGTGCTGAGCCGGTCAAAACGTACCGTTCCGCCAGCCGACTAGCACGAACCCGACACCAGTCTTGCAGTCGCGACACTCGAGCACGTGCAGAAAGGCATTGCGAGGCCCGCGAACTCGCCAGAAGGACGACGCGACACCCGCGTCTGTGCCAGAGGTGTCGCGCGACCCCTGCGGCCACGCCGGAGGGGTCACGTGACCCCAAAACAAGAAACGAAGAAG
>JBBPFP010000002.1:5570617-5604148 GCA_037974795.1 Kaempferia galanga
TCTGATCAGATCAGACCCCAGATCTGATCGGATACTCGGGATCTGATCGGGGTCCCGAGCGCCCGATCGGACGGCCCCGAATTACTGGATCATGGATGGTCCAGGGATTCGTGGATCTGGACTCATGTAAAGATATGTAAAAATTTGGGAGTAAAATTGAAAAATTCATTCAGGGGTCGAATGAAATTGTTCGGATCGGTTACCCTTTTCTCATCTTGCCCACTATCCTCCGCCTTGGAGATCTTTTTGGTCTTCGTCCTTCTCCCATGGCTTCCTTGGCGCTTCCTCCGCACCCTCGCCCTTCGCTCTCCCCGTATCCACGGATCAAGAAGACCTCAGACACCCGCGCTGCTCTCGCTCTGTCGAACGCGGTAAACCCGTGTAGCCTCCTCTAGGGTTTTATCGTCAACTGTTCTCCCCCTCCTCATTCACTTACACGGAAACTATCACTTGCTTCGTGAACTATTTATTTTGATGCAAGATGCGTTTTCTCTGTGAATGGACGCTGAAAGTCACCTTTTTTATTTCTAACTGTAGCTGGCTATAGTTTCTTATCAAATAGCTCAAGAGCTTGCATTGCCTCATCCTGCGAAGCACCTTTCCTTCGATCTACATGCTTATTGACTTTATTCGTTCATGTTTCTGTCGTACTTTGCTTCACATGCTATTGTCTATTCAGACTAATGATTTCTGGGGAAAAAACCATCATATTTTTATCTTGTCAATTCATATTTGTGTTGTTCCTAAAATAGGTTTCTAATATTCTCAAAGAGTGTACTGCAGGTTCCTGGTGGAACACCACTAACTTGGACCCTGAAAGATAAAACTAATCTTCCAAGTGATTGGAGAAAGAGCTCCCTTGAAGGAAGTGATTGGGAGAACTTGGAGTCTGATTTAAATCATTGGACTAGGTCGTTGCGCCCTGTACAGGTACACATAAGGTGTGCGTTAGGACCAGCCTTTGAAATTGCTCTGTCACCAAGTTTATATTTTTTTGCATTATCCAGTGGCATTGAAACTTTGGAACTTTGTAGTGGTACCCAGGTCACATTGCTAAATCAGAAAAAGAACTGAAAGAACAGCTTAAGTTAATGGATGTTGTCATAGAAGTTCGAGATGCTAGAATTCCACTGGCTACCAGTCATCCTCAGGTTAGTTTCAGAGCCTACACATGAGAACTAAAAGCAAACTGACTTCAGTGCCTTGGCGCTAAAAAATAAACTGCGAGTGAATTTATCAAATTCTTTTCTTATTTTTCTCTGAACAATCAGATGGATTCCTGGCTTGGAAGTCGTAAGAAGATTTTAGTTCTGAACAGAGAAGACATGATATCTACTGCAGACAGAAATGCTTGGGCTACTTTCTTTGCAAGGCAGGGAATAAAAGTTGTTTTTGCTAATGGGCAACTGGGAATGGTACACCAAAATCTTGACCAGGACTAGATTTTTAGCTTAGCTGCTGGAATATTGAAATATTAGTTGTTTTTTCATATGCAGGGAACAATGAGACTTGGGAGGCTTGCAAAGTCTTTAGCTGCTTCTGTGAATATTAAACGCAGAGCAAAAGGGCTACTTCCTCGTCCAGTAATTCTCATTTTGCGCAAATTCTCTTTTTTCCTGAACATTCTCTTTGAAGGCATAGACCCTTTTTTATATTTTCTTATCCTAATCCTAAGCACGAGTTTGACTGCAATGAGTTTTGTATCCAATAGAATGCACGCATGCTGCAAATTTATAGCTCGAGCAATGTAGTCTACGTTTACTTATGTAACGAAGTTCTATTAGTCACTCAATTTCTACAGAAGCATATAGAAGAATGATCTTAAGATATATGTGCTTTTATGTTTAGGTTGATCACTTATGTTGTCCTGATTTTGGTAAAGGTACGCGCCGGAATAGTTGGTTATCCGAATGTAGGTAAGTCATCTTTAATCAATCGGTTGCTAAAGCGAAGGATGTGTCCAGCTGCTGCAAGACCTGGTGTCACAAGAGAATTGAAGTATGTTCTTTTCAATTTTTTCTGGTTCAATAACCTTCTTATGAGAAACACAGAAAATTGCAACTTTAGATTGAAAAACTTACATTACTAGTTTAGGCCTCTCGATTATTTTTTTGCATCATCATCTCTTATACAGATGGGTTCGATTTGGCAAAGATCTTGAGTTGTTGGACTCTCCCGGCATATTGCCAATGAGAATTAGTGATCAAGCAGCTGCAATAAAGCTTGCAATATGTGATGACATTGGAGAGAGATCATATGATGTCGCTGATGTTGCAGGCATTCTTGTGCAGATGCTGACAAGGCTTCCTGAAGCCGGTTAGTTCCTTCTTAGACTTGTGGACTCTATACAATAATCATCATGTTTTTCCTGCTGCCAATTCGATGTACATTTGCATAAACTTGTTTTGAATGTCTAATACTTGAGGTGAAATCTTCAGTAGACTTTTAGCTCGACTATCACTAATAACTCTAGCATTCAAAATCGAATTGCTAGACGTCAAACTATAGCCTTAGTAGTGTTTGATAGTCTATAGAAAAGTAAGCAGCTTAAAAGCAGACTATTTAGTGCTCAGGATTCATCTGTATTTTGTACAAAGAAATCTTGTTCATAGATATACTGCAAAAGATAGGTTCCGTTGGTTAAACTAGTCGATAACTGATGCATTGATTTTTTATATATAAATTTAATTTTTTAGCATTTTAAGTTGTGCTTAACATATAGAAAAATATTCAATGTTTTATGCCCTTAACATATTTAAAATATAGATATTGACGACTTCAATGGCATATTTTACTTTTTGATGATAAAGCTGCCATTGTGTTGGGTTCAAATCTTTAAAAAAAAACACTCTTGTAATGTAGCAGAAGGCTGCGGACAATCCAATTCATTTTCAGGCCCTCAATTGGCAGAAGCTGGATACATCGGGCTGCCTTTTTTTTTTTAACCTTTTTTCCCTGCTGATCTCTTCTAGGTATAGTTACCTTTTTTTTTCTCACCAATGAAGTCTTCTCACAGGCTCAGAAACTCTTCGCAGACGGTATAGGATCGATTTAGATGATCAATGTGGTAGAATGTAAGTTTGCTTCTCAACCAATTCTACTTTTGTCCTTCCAGCTACTTATGAGAGTTAATTCGTTGGCTTGCCTGATAACTCAGATTCGTCGAGAAGCTTGCCCTTCAACTCTTTAATGGAGACGCTAACCAGGCTGCCTTCCGCATCCTGAACGACTTCAGGAAGGGAAGATTTGGTTGGATGGCCCTAGAAAGGCCACCAAAGTGAACCTCTGGTGTTCAGGATGTCTATATTCTTTCTGTTGTAGCAAGTGCAGCAAGCTTATTGTCCTCGCAATGTCCTCATAAATCAATACGGTCACTCTTCTGAAGATCGAGCTCCCAAATTTCCACCTTCTAACTGTGGAGTACAGATTGTTTAATTTCTCTGTCATCTACCCGGTCCAGGCGATCAATTGCCGGTCCAATTGGTTGTTTTAATACACTTAACATAGAACACAAGTAACTTTTATGTACTTCAAATGGGTGTATCGTTACTACACAGCCGCGTATATGAATTATTCTTGTAGATGCTCATGTCATGTATTGTACGAGATACAACAAACAAACAAAAGGTTCGTTCAGTAGATGAGATTTCGGATACATTATAAGATTGAATAGAGTCCGATTGATTGTTGCAAAATGAGACGCAGAGTCTGCTCATTGTGTTCTTCTATTGCGTTACACATCCAGTAACCTAAACGACCTGCTGAGCTTCAACAAAATATATCACGGTATCTCTTGATCAGTTTGCACATGAAAGAAAAAAAAAAAAAGTAGAATGCTCATTTAAAAGGGATCATCCAAAATATATATATATATATAATTGTAGAACTTTTACCAACATAATAAATATGTTTTTACACACTGCCATCTGCAATCAAGAAACATAATTTGAGTACCAACCTTCCAGCACATTGTAAGGTGATAGTGAAGAGATTCATTTTCGAATGACCAAAATAACGATAGAACGAGGATCGACGAAGGCAGATACGGAAGTAAAATGAAATGAAAACTCCCGCTTCATATTTCTTCGTCATCGAAAGGATCCTTCTCGGGGTAATCTCCAACCTGAATGTCAAAATTTTGTTAGTATACCTTCTTTTTTGACAGAACTTATTCCAATCAACCACAAAAATTCCACTGTTGCATAATATCTTTTGCCCTTTATATACGATCTGTAGCATGTCCAATTTCTTGTTTCCTAAGCATACTTCCATTTTCATTGTTTTCACAATTACAAAACTGTTATATTCGACCGGCATGCACTCTGCAACTCGACTATTTCAACTGGATTTCATCGGGGTGATACTTAGTGGTGGTTACTAAAACCTTGTTCTAGAAAATTTCCTTTAGGATACGATAAGATTGTCTACTCTTATGCGACTTGGATTACCAAGAAAAGCCCATGATTCATAACAAGACTACTGGTATATGCCCACTGGGTGTGCCAATCCAGTGGTTGGAGCAGCTTCATCTGTAAGGATGAAGAATGGAAGGAGAAGAAAGACTGCTTGGTGAGAATTTTATTAAATTCAATGCGAGTTTCCTTAGTCCGCTGTAGTGCTCATATAGACTAACCCTTTTCTACGGTTGGATCTCTTATGCTGCACTTATCTTGATTTATCCTATGCCATTGATTAGCTTGCACGATCCACATTGCACCAGTTCAAAGCACTGATTCATCTAGACAAGTGGGTTAGCTAAGTTGGCGCAATTCACAGTGATGCAAAGTACAAAGAGCATCAAAGTGCCTTAGTGAGCATCACATAGCCTTGTTTACCAAATTAGTGCCAGTCATGCTCGTGTGCCGGTATGCAAGGTGCTATGTGTCGCAAATGACATGGTGGATTATGCATTTCGCATATCACACTACCATGGTCCCTTCACTAAGTCCATCTTTTACAGACAACGTTATATAAGAATCTATATTTCGATGGCATAATCTAATAATCACCATTTAAGTTCTTGGTGTAAGATTAAAGTTCCCATGATATTTTCAAGAGCTCCAACAGCTCTCTTCTCCTTTCTTGTTCATGTTTTAAAAAATTCTTTGTAAATATAAGCATTTAGTGGATTAAGAAGGTTGATGTTTATTTTAAGTTATTAAATTAACAACAACCGCTTCCATCCACGGGTGAATATGTATGAAACCGATTCAAGCTGCAGAGATAGCATATTTTGACTGGCAAAATATGTATGAAACCGATTCAACCGCTTGCCAGTCAAAATATGCTATCTCTTGCCACACAAGAGATAGCATATTTTGACTGGCAAGATACCTTAACCCAACCTTGATAAGAGAAGGTCTTTCTTATGTCTAAATAACCGATTCAAAGGTGGATTGTTTTAGTTCTAATTGTGTATATGGAATAACAAAGTTTGAATTGTTTTAGTTACAACAAAAAAAATAAGCTCCTACACCAGACTCAGAGATCAAAGCCTTATGTGCATATTTTCTTAAAACTAGTAACAACCCTGAAGAATATGTGATGGTATATCAGTATTCAGTAACACGAGTTACCTTGACTTTGTCAGGTCTAATCAGAGCACCATGTTGTGGAGGGCAGTGAAAATAGCGATTACCTTTTACCCTGCAGTGTCCAAAAGAAGATCCAAAAAGTGAAGATCAGATAATAGTATACAAAAATTCCAAGATATTCTAAAAATGCATGATCCACTGCATTTCGAAAATGTCAACTGCTATAGCTACCTAAAAACACTAGAAAGCTAATGAGGACCCCTAATAGGCAAAGATAAAGTGATCCTATCTGAACAAGAATATACACATTAACTACAGTATAAAAAAGCTGAGAACATCCTCCTACACCATCAGAAAGGGCTAAACAATCAAATGGGACGAATCTCCCGGAGGTCGGCTTCTGAGTGTGCATAAAGCTATGCTCTGGATTTATATGGTAGGCAAACCAGGAGAAGACCATCTACCTCCAGGATTAGTCGGGCAAAGACCAGACACCTGGATTATCAAAAAGAAAGAAGGGCTAAACAGGTAACAGTGGCTGTTAGGGAAAAGTTCTCTTGGGTGATTTATCATTTACATATCCTTGCAAGTTTCAAGAAAGATTAATAAACTATAGCTACAGAATAAGCTAAAATTGCAGCCAAATCAACAATAGGAATGCCACCTATCTTGTTCTACTTGCAATACATCTAATTTGAGTTTAGAGAACAAAAAGCAAGTTGCCGTTCATGAATCACATGAAATATCAACTTCAAACAAATAGTGATTTTCTTCATTTCCAAAGTGAAATTGAACTTTCAAATGGTCTTAAGCTAGTCTCTTCCCTATATGTTTTGTATTTCTTGAATGTGAGAATATAACTATAGCTCAAGAAAGTAACCCTGTCATTGTCAGATGGCTTTCTGAAAACACATCGGCTTTGTGTAGGCCATTGATAGCTGCTAAGAAAGTTTATTTCCATTATTAATAAAATAAAAGGTAACGTACAAGCCATCATGCTTTCCTAGAGGTTCATCATACTGAATTCCAACCCAAAAACCAGGTCCTAGATCTTCAGCTCTTCCAACAAATTTGACAACTCCCCTTTTCTCACCAGGATCAACTTGACATCTATCCCCTACCTGTATAAAAGACAGAAAATTCATCAATGGAAGACAATATTCTCCATTGAACCATTTTTTTGGCACACAACTAAATAAGCATAAGATTGGTGAAGGGGAACAACAATATAATCTCATAGGGTGGATGAAAGAATCCAATTTGTAAAGCATAACATAGAATTAATCTCAAAAGAAGACATAGAATTACAAGAAATCGAATCCTACTTGTTGTCTTGTATCATTATATATTGGCTGTAATGCAACAATCTATATATGAACACGATTTTGCATGCCTAAATAGATAGGAATATAAAATGGTCTCTGCATTAAGATAGATATGAAATCAACTGCTAAACCATACACAAAATGATCCCCCAAACACCTGGAATTTCCACCAACACTTGAAGCAACTCAAAATAAATTTTCAGAAAGTAGATTTGCTAAGAATAGACCCAATGTAGTTCGACCCTTCGTTAGGACTCTGCATTGACCCAAGCTTGGTGCATTGGGTTGCCCTTTACATTTGCCAAAAATCTATTAATTTAGAATGCAAAATGCAAGAAAAGGATAGATTGTCCTTCACTCTATGTATCATTTAAGGCCATATTGACGTCCAAATTTAATGATGTCTTGTTCAGTATTGACTTTGCCATCCTCAAATTATTAAACCAAAAAAAGAACAACTAAAGTGGCATTAAATTCACTCGTTTAGAAAACATAAAAAATTCAATGGTCAACATTGCTGCAGAATTAAACATTTCACTTGTCTTGAAACCATATTAATTTTAACGCATAACAACATTTCTACAGAATTAGACATGAACTATACAGATAACTTACATGTCCATCCTAGGGCAATTTCTCTTTAAATTACACAGAAAAAGTTTAAAGTTGGAAAAATCATCAGGAATACCCGTTGGGTAGCCCCTCTATTATTGTTATTTTACTTTTGCACTCCTCAAGTTAATTTATTTTCAATTAAGCCCTATCCTATTCAAGGATTGAAATGTTATTCCGTGCTAGGCGGCACGGACTGTTTTTACCCTTCCGCCGGCGAAACGAAACTGGTACGTCCCGTGCGCCTGTCTCTTGAGTAGCAACAAGGCATCCAAATGCTTCGCCGGAGGAATCGCCAAACGCCTCCGGCGCCGCTAGAGGCGTCGCGGGGTGGCTGAAGCGTCGAGGGTTTGGGAAGCGTCGCAACACGAAGCTTCGGGTGGAGTCGGAAGCAACGCGGGACGCTTCCGGTGCCACCGGAGGAGTTGCCGGAAGCCTCCGGCGCTTCTAGAGGTGTTGCGAGCGCTGGCGGTGTGCGGTCACGTGTTGTGGTTCGAGGTGCGAATCACGGTGTAGGTGCACTGTGCATAAATGAATATTAGAATTTAAATAATTAAAACAATTCCTACTTATGTGATATTTTAAAGAGGCTTTTATAAGTCCTAATTAAATTACCCTAATAAAATATAAAAAATATATTTAAAATTAAAAATAATAAATTTTATTAAATGATATTCTGAAATTGTTTTTAATATTTAAAATTTTATTTAAAAATTCTACTAAATCAAATTTATATATTTTTTTACTGTTTTAATGTTTAATTGATATTCTAATATTTTATTTTCTATTTTAAATATATATTATTTATATTAATAATTAATTAAATGAATAAATAATTAATTTATATAATTATTATATATAAATTAATTTATATAATTTTGATTATTTAATATAGGCATTGGATAACTATAAAGGTTACCTAAGCAAAATATTACCAGAACCAATGTTTTCACCTAATTTACGCCACTCATTTTAGTATTAGTAAGATAACCTAGTGTCATGTATCAATTTTAATTTGAGTTATTAATAGATCAATTTTCTTTAATAAAAATTATATTTAATTATTTTTTTAATTATTTACTAATAGAAAACTTATCTAAAATCAATATACAACTTATTTTTAAATTATATCCCAAAAATATATTTATCTTATAATTACTATATATAAATAAAAAATACCGAAAATGTATCGGCACGACACGATATTACACCGAAACCGTATTGTTTTGGTCTGTAACCGAAACCTCGGCACGAGTCGAGATTTTAAACCTTGGTCAGAAATACAAATTCAGAAGAACATAAATATTATCCTGTAGAAAATTGCTCGTCGTCATGCATGATAGCATGTTGCCTCACAATAAATCTTCACCTCCCTATGAGCACTGTCATGAAGACGGTAATCAAGAGAAATCGGGGAAATAAGAAATGACAGAGGAAATTTTCCTAAGGCTTTGCTTCATGATCTTGTTAGAGAGCATGCCTTCTTTTGTGAAAGTTTTCCATTAGTATGAAATGCAATATCATAAAATATTAATTTTAAATCTATCATTTTTAATTAATTAATTCTTAACATTGAGGTGGACATTATACCTCAATGTCAAGAAGAATACAATGCCCTTAATTAATTAATTAGAATCTTTTAAACTTTGTCCAGCAATCGTCTATCAAACTAAGAAATAAATCTAATAAGATAATAAAAGAAAGAAATTATGATGCTAAAGGCCTACTAAAATGTCGCTTATAGACTAAACCCACTCAATGAATCAGTATTTTATCCCTCTGTCTTTGATAAGTGCTGACTGCTCTAATTTGAACAGAAGAAGACCATAACATGATGTCAATAAGTGCTGACTGCTCAAAAAAAAAGGTAAATGCAGTCATTGCTACCTGTTCTAAGTATAGGACAAAGTTGATAAATCATCAAACAAATGGAAGGCAAATCAAGAATAACTTACAACAATTGAAGACATTATCCTCCGTAAATTTAAGAATACATAAAAGTTGAGTCATCATCTAATATATTTATTTAGAAATATTAAAATATGAATTAATTTGTATATAATGCTAACAGCGTGGTAATAGGATAGTTTAAAGAAAATTTTCAATAATCTATTGGATAGCTTCCACTATAGTTCAGTACTTAAATGAAACCTAATTGGGCGGTACATCTCTTAAACCCATTAGGGACCTGATTCACATAGGTCCCAACACACAACCATTTTGGAAAAAAAAAAAAATTAAAGCCCTAATTTCCTCTGCCCAATCATAAGTCACAGCCCCTATTTTTCGTACTATGCTTATTCCTCCTACCCCACACATCTCATGCAGTTAATACCTTACCATCTCTTTCTCTGCTCGGCCATCACCTCAACCGAGTCATGAGACCAAGGCAGCAATGACTGTCTTTCTTGGGAGAAATGGGAAATGGCAGGAGTAGTTTGTCGGGTCTTGATGATCTCCTATCTAGGTCGTTGTTGCTCCTATGCAACAGATTTTGCATCATGATCCCCTGCCCTACTCCCTTTAGAAAGAATGCCTATTTTTCCTTCTTAGTTTCACCCTCACGCCAAATTGCTTCCTCCTGCCACCTCTGTCAGTAGCAACCATCAATTCTTGCCCAGTGCTAGTGAGCTGCAGCTTTGGGTGAGCAATCAAAGAATGTGAGCCTCTTCCTCTGGGTTGTCAAGCAGCAGTTGGCCGACCTTTCTCTTTCTCACTGGTCAGCAGCATTGAGTCTCTCTTGCGTAGTTGAAATTGTTCAATCCAAAGATGAATGAAATCATCGCCTCTCTTAGACCGTGAACAATGATGTTGAATCTCCTCTCTCCTTCTAGCATTGTTGGTCATCAAGCATCCCTACCCATCCCTCCACAGCAAACAGCAAGAATATCTCTCCTCTATTCAACCAACATCTTGGTAGATCATCATGAAGTTAGAATCCAAAGTGATTCGCCTTTACCTTAGGAGTTTGTTAAAACATTTTATCTAATTCATATTAGAGCAGAAACTGCAAAGGAAGATCATTAGCTATAATCCAGGTTTCCAACGTGAGTTCAGCATTGAAAATCACTTAGGGTAGGATCCTTCCCTTGGATAGAGCATGATCGCATTAGGTTAGAGGAACAACAAAGGGACAAGTCGTGTAGGAGGGAGGTTGAGCAAAGGGAGAATTGTTTTTTGTTGTATGATGAAGATTCCAAGCGTGAATTTACGTTATTGTTCATTATTTAACATGTGTTGTTCTTAAAAAGATAATATTAATCTGGAGAACGCTTATTGCAGTTCAATCTTCTTAATTAATCAATCAATGTTTTTGAAGTTGATCCAACACAAGTTAGATCTAAAAAAACCCTGGATTTATGTCCATCTTTGTCTACATTCTCAGTAGCTACCATAAAAAATCTTAAATAATAGAGAACATATAGAGATATTTCAGAGAATATCAAATCTAGGTGGCAATAGTAAGCGACTATTCCTACCCCGATACTAATATTCCTACCCGAATAATGAGTGCCAATTGTTAGAGCCAACATTAACCCAATAATATTGAAGTACATTAAAACAATTTCAAAGTTGAAGCTCCCGGTCCCAAGGCACGGATTTGTCCCGTTAATCCGAGTTTGATTCCTATCTTTTGCCTCAAAAGATACAACCAATGTTACTTCAACTGCCGATGAATTAAAAAAAAATCTGAACCAAAAACACCAATACCCATACGAAAATGAAATGTAAAAAGGCTTTTACCATTTCCACCAGGAAACTTCGAGAACATACTGTTGCGGCAAGGAGTACCAACGAAATCTTAATTATTTTTCCCAGACGGAACATGAGGAAATGTTGAAGAGCTAGTAAATGCTAGCAAATAACAAAATAAATCCAAAAAAGAACAAAGATGATATCCCGAAACACAAATCTAACAGACCTAAGACTCCCAAAATATCAAAGAGAAGAAATAAAGATGCTCATCAAATCATAACAAAGAAACAATTCTAGGGATCTACTATCAAAAAAATCCTTACCTTTTTTTCCTTCCTCCCGTCCCAATTCAATCATCAGCGGAAGAGATCCGGCAAGAACCAACAGTTCAAAGCCAAAATAAAGAAGACAGCAGCCAGAAAGGCGGAAAGCCCACCTAGAAGCAAGAAAGATAGTCGCAAGCCACCTCCAAGACTACCATCCCCGATCTTCGGCCCCACTCAGGATGGATTGCGCAGATTCCTTCACACCATCATCACAGACAGAAGCTGCGGCTCCCATGGACGGGAAAGCGTCACCTCCGCTTACGAACTCCGCCGCCCCGCATTCCCATGGCTCAGGCGTCGGAGAAGAGGAAGGGCAAGGGACGGGAAGAAGAAAAGCGGGGTGGGAGGCCGTCCAAGTAAGGGAAAACGAGGGGCCCTCACTTTGTACTCTATTCACTCTGACTGGAGGCCGTTGTCTCGAAGATCTACGGCTAAGATATACCACGTGTTTCCACTGGACGGCAAGATTTGCGGGATATGATTCCATAGTCCCTCCGACGAGTGTTCTAGGCCTGTGTTTAGCTGCCGGAAGAAGACAAAAATTAATTAATTATTATCTATTTTTAGTTTATGGTATGGACAATTTGCTATATAAATTTCATATCTTTACAGATTGGTTTTAGAAAATGAAAAAAAAATAAAATAAATTTCCTGAATTAAATTTCAATCTCCAATTTGAATAGACAAATTTTACATTTTCTCAAAACTGCTTTTTGCAAATTGAGAACATAAATTCAAAAAAAAAAAAAAGGCGGTGAGGAGCTTTCTATGATTTTTTATGACATTTCATCCCATATAATTATTGTTGAGTATTGTTTTCATTATTAGCATGTCTAGTATAATTATTATATAATTATAACAGTTATGATTTAATAATTATTATAATATTGACAATAAATTTTAAGGTTAAAATTATTTAGAGTCTTTGGAAAGATTTAAATAATATTTCTGATTTTGAAATCCGATCATTATGAATTCCACCTTTTTAACTAGTTGTAGATTCGATTTAATATATTATATATCTCAGGGTTCAATTCGAATAAAAAATTCTGACATCTCAAAGTTTAGAATTTACAATGTGAATGTAATTTTAAAATTTGAGGGACTATAAACTTAAATTGAACTATGAAATATATAATATATTAAATTGAAGCTCATTTAAATATCTATAATTAATCATGAAGAAAACATATATTGCTCAATTTCAAATGCAAAATATGTCGTTTAAAACTTTTCAGGACTCTAAAGAATTTTAATTAAAAAAATATATTATAGTAATTATAATTTTATAATTATTATAATTGTATAGTACGTCTCATTTCATAACTATTAAACATCGATAAAAAAATCCGTTAATACCGAGTTCTCCTTTAACGATTCCGTAAAAAAACAGGCGCTTTTCAATTTTACCCAATTAAAAAATATGGAAACTTTCGTAGGCCGGTACCTGTGAATTTCAGCTTTTGAAGATTTTTCAATTTGGTCTCTCAATTAATTTAAAATCGCACAGAATATGAGCGATGTAATAATTCTTTGTCTTTTCGGTGGGGTTAGTTAATCCAACAAACTTATATGAGTTTAAGTTTGTGAACAAAGTGAATAGTGCGTTTATGTTGTTTTGGTATCTTAAAATAAATTAAATTAATAAGCTTAAAAGGTAATGAAGTTTCTTAAATAATCAAGAATAAATTAATAAATAATATATTATTTTAATATAATTTTACAATAATATTTCAAATTTAAGCCTGATAATAAATTCAACTTCAATTCAAATTAATAAGATTTTTAATAAACATGCTCAAATAAATGAACAATCTTAAATGCAATAAATTAAAGTTTAACTCAACCAAATTAATATATAGTCCTATATGAATTAATGTTGGTCACATATATGAATTAATATTGAAAATGATGTAATGTTGTCCATATGGTGATCCGAGATAAATATAGATATATCCAACTAAAAAATATTGGTCAACCAAAAGGCAAGAAGTGATTCGTCTAGAGTCTGAAGTGAGCTACAAATTCACAAGAATTACTCAGTTTTTCTCTTCTATACAGGGATGGTAAATGGATGAAATTTGGATCGAATTTTATATCTTTTCGTTCTCTTATATTGGATATAAAATATTTGATGGATATACTCATACCCATTAAAGAATTAGATATTTTTTTAAATTTTTCATTTTTCTATCCAACTATTATCATTAAAAATATATATATTATAATTAATATATATATATATATCTAAAATTAAAAAATAGATTAAACATCTATTTAGACTCCTAATATAAAAACATAGTTGGTAAATTTTATATAAAAAAAATTCTCATATATATATAAACATGTGGCAATAGCGCGCTCACCCTTCCTGTCTCCATCAACCCATCCCTAAGTCAATATAAAAAAGATAAATCACAAATGGATACTAACCATTAATGCAGGCATATACTCAAAAATATTAAGTTTCAACCTTACGACCTCATGTGACAATCTTTCATATTTTAATAATTGCACCACCCTGTAGAGATGCTACAAGAAGGAAAACATATTAGTTATGTGAATGGTCATCTTGTAAATGGCCAACAATTTTTAAATAAAGCTTCGGTGTCTTCTAATATACTTATTATTATTTGAAAAATTATTGAATTAAATTAATTTTATATTCATTAGTGCAAGACTGCATATATGATTTGCAAGTAGAGAAGAAACATATACAAAAATTGATATAATGAAAATGGAGAACATAGCAGCAAACCAATTGAAGATACCCAATTCGAATCTCTAAATCGAGATTATTGTCGAGAAAGAGTCCAATCTCCAAGTCCAAGCTAACAACTCGTGTGCCTTCATCATCATTCATCAACATCTATGAACCCTACTATTTCCTCAGAACTCTTCAAATTTCCACCTACCGATTACGAAGGCACCAATTCATTTGATCTTCCTAATCGATTAGCATATTTTTGATAAGATTGATCAAGGAAATAATCAAAATTTAACATAATCAAGCTCAATTCAACTAGTTTATAGCCCTGCTATGCATTGCCCACGCCACCAGAGTGGCAGAGTGCTTCACTTGGTGAATTCAGTTCCTGCAGGGAAAATAAGCAGGCAGTAAAGTGGATGGTGGTTGTTAAGTAATTCTTTCAAGGAGCGGATTAAGAGGTAAATGGCTTCAATCTAAAATCTATAGTCCAAAATGCGATTGTATCATACAAAGAAGGGCTTTGGAAACGAATCCCGCACTAACATGTAAGAAGCTATAGCTAGTTTTTGTTGTTCTTCAACCAAAAGCCACCATAAGAGGGACAAAGGCGGAAAAAACCATAAATTGCTATCCTTCTGCAAAAACTGGCTGCTAGATTCATACAACATGGTATCTATTTCTCAAACAGTTGGAAGAGCTAACTATTTATAATCCTCAGGCAAAGTGTATCCAGTCATGACTATTTTGTCAGCAAACATCTTGCCAGTCTTGGGCATGATATGCCAATGGAGTGTCAAGTTGTAATCCTTTCCTTTAAGGTTGTTGCCCTGCATACAATTTGAAATGCAAGAGATTAAGTAGTAGAGTATCAAACGATTGACTGATGAATTGTGGTATTAGCGTCCGATTTCGCACAATTAACATTAGACACCAAACAATATGAACCAGATATTGCTAAGAAAATAACAGATGACAAGGTTTTTTTCACGATGAGACTTTTAGATAAAGAAAACTTATAATTAATTCATGAAGAGATAAAATTTGATGACTTTGCATAGGTGTCCATTATGAACAAATAATGAAGATCAAAGCCGAGTCTGGAAAAGAGCAAGGATGATGAGCTTAAAGCAAGTCTGATTCTTAATAGTATTTTGCAATGTCAACCTACTGAGCTCTCCATATCTTGTACAGATATGAAGAGGAAAGATATATTTAACAAACGGTTACTAGTTGCATAGCCACTATGAACCTACTGTGCGTTATTCATCTACAATATAACTGAAAACCATGTATCCAAATAGTAGAGAGCTAATACTAGTGAAGATTTTATTTTATTAAACAAATTAAGAATTCACTATTCGCGATCAATATGTTAAGAAGAGTATTATCATAATGCATAAACAAATATATTGTGTTATTTTAGAAGACCAAAAATATATAGTGTTATTTTAGAAGACCAAAAAATATATTGTGTTACTTTAGAAGACCAAAAAATATATTGTATTATTTTAGAAGACCAAGGATGTATTAAATTTCTTGCCTGGTCAGTAAATCGATACTTGTTTGTGGTATGGATCCAGAATTTAGCCTGTTCTTTAGATTGTATGATTCCGTCCCAAAGTGAAACCTGCCATCCAAAATTGCCATGATTGCATGATTTCAGTCTACATGTCAAAAAAAAAATGATAGAAAACACCATTGCTGAAGTTGTAACGGTAACAAACTAAAATATGTATATAACACTAGGTTCACCTGATTCAGGGCATTCTGTGGTGTCTCATACTCAGCTGCTACAAAAACAAACACCTACATAATCCAATTAAAAATTTTAAGACCAAAGTTAATGGATTTGTTAACAGATCCTGCAATGGAATTGAAAATTATTCTGTTGTGAAAAGTTTATGAAGATTGCAAGGACAGAGCAAATAATCAATCAGTTATTTCTATAATTATCTAGGCATGTTTTGTGACATGAAGTTAATTGAGAGATATATTGTCATTCATTAAATGTTATCAAGGGAGTTTACTTATGGAGTTACCTAGACTAGAGAAATGTTCTTTATAATGTGTGAACCGAAAGGGATATGAAGATTGGTCCCTTACCAATCAGCTATAAGACAATATCAAAAGTTAAGATATCCTGTGTTAATAATATTATCTCATCACTTCAATGGGCATGTCTGGGTCAGATAAGTCAATTGCGCCACTCATACTGTCATACATGATTGGGGTGTATTAAGAATATATAAATAAAGATTGGCTGTCTTTCCTAATAGCTGAAGTTTTTGAAATAGATGGTTAGTCAATCCACTAAAAACAATATTTCAGTGTCAGAGTTGTATCTTGTATACTTCTTTGTGTCTGATCTCCATGTTTGTTAAGGCAATGTGTTTTTAACTACAATAGAAAAGGAAGAATGCACAATATCTCCATATGCAAAATGATCCAAAAATGGCATAAAACTATTGAAAGTGAACTGCTCAATTAGTCGATCAAAAATTAGCATGCCTTCACATTCCTGGCGTCATCCGTTTCAGGTTTGCAACTATGATTTTAAATGCATCCTTCAGAAATTCAAATCATCATATACATATCACAGTATCAAGTTCAGTGGCACACCAAAAAATATCCTACTCATTTATCCAGGCATTAAAACCCTTGCATAATTAGATTTCTCCAGATTTAACATCTTGTGTGGATCATCATATCCAAACTATAAATTCCTGATTGTAATATTGGAATAGAAGTGAAGATTTGTAGCTATGCTATGTATTGAATGCAACAACAAAGATTCCACTTGAATGTTCTAATCTTTCTTCACTTCTAAGACTCCTTTAAAATCATTCATGTACTAGAATTTGAGTTATTGAAAATTCTATACGAAAATAGCCATATCCTCAACATGCAAAACAAACAATTCATGATTTTTCAATGATAAGTTACAATTTCTCTCTAACATTATGTTTAGAAGTTATTGATTTCAAGATTGCATTTTAAAATTATTGTGGAAAAGAAGCCAACTCAGGTAAATATATTTAAGTAGAACAATAGCTCCTATTCCCACTCAAAATAGATATTTCAAAAAAAAAAGTGTGTATTAAAAATAATGTAAGTACCCGGGTTAGTTTTGATGTTGAGTTAAGTTAGGTCATGTATGTTTGATGTCTTGTGTCTAAGTGTGCAAGAGCTTAGGAACACAAGAAGTCCAGCGGAAAATGCAACGAGAGAGAAGAACGGCACAGGAGGGAGCCGACGGGCTTAGTGCATTCGAGGGGCGAGAAGCTACAGAATAGTACACCGGTAAAACGAGAAGGACATGCGTGGCACATCCGAGGGACAAGAAGCCGGAAGAAAATATGCTCAAGGAGAAGATCGGAGTTGGATTCAGGTGAGCTTAACTCTGGACGGTCGGAGAATCACCCAAGCAAGTGGAACAAAGAATGGTCAACAACTGATGTTGACCATTTCAGGCGCCTTGTTTCCATACCCCTAAAGACTCGTCGCCTCGGTTGATTTGAGGCACCTCAAATGATAAAGAAATAGTCGTTTAAAGACCCTTTGCGAACTTAGGATGCCCTGGATGACTCGAGGCACCTCGAACAGATCCACGCACGCCTCAATCAAGCCAGGTCAGCACAACGGCCATTGCGATAAACTTTTATCCTTATGGAGGCGCCCTAGATTTCTTGAGGTGCCCTGGATGACCACGTCAGTAAAATGGTCACTTCGACTAGAAGGCTATAAATAACGCCCTAAAGCTAGTTGTAAAGACACACTATCCTTAAACTTCTGTAATTCAATTTGAGATTTCAACTGTTGTAAGGGGCTACTCCACCTCCGACCTTTGTCGAAGAAGGAGATCTTTAGTGCACTTTCCATTGCCTTATATTAGCAACTTCGTAAACCAAGTAAATCTTCTGTCTCACTTTTATGCTATTTGTTTTTAATTAATCAATGTGCCTTTGTTATTCACCCCTTCTCTAGCCAATTCAAGATCCATAAGGTAGTATCAGAACCCAACCACCTTAAAAGGACTAACCGCCAACTAAAGCCACAAGAATGGTCAGATCAAGCATTCACCCACCGAAATTCAAGGGGGCGTACACTTTGAAAGCGACGAATGAAGGTATTCTTTAAAACCAATCTTGATATTTTATTAACAATTAAATACGGTTTTGAAACACCAAAGACAAGAACGGAGAAGAAATAGAAGAGCACCTTTAGAATAAAAACGCGACTAACGATAAAGCAAAATTATATCTGCTAAGCGTACTACCGCCTCAAAAAGTTTATCCGATTGACGCTTACAACTCCGCTAAAGAACTCTGGGAAAAGTTCCTAGAGCTTCATGAAAGACCTCGGAGGCTAAACTAGCCCGACAGGACCTACTCCGAAATCAAATAACTAACCTCCGGATGCATGCAAAGATCAAGGAGCTGAGGGCTCACCAACCTCGGAGAAACGGTAAGGAATTAAGACTCAATCAGACATGCTCTAAATTCTTTTCCAAAAACTCAAGAGTGGACCTCAATTATTGACTCGTATTATATTTTGAAAGACCTCGAGGTAAGTAGTTTAAAAGAACTATTTTCTACTTTTGAATTACATGAGTCAAGATGTGTAGACTTAAGAAATGAAGAGAGGTCGAGTCAGAACATAACACTAAAAGCCAAGAAGAACAAATCGGATTTAGAGTCATCTCTCGAAGAAAATAAAGAAGCGTAAATGGTAAGAAAATTTTAAAAGTTTTTTAATTCTAACAATTTTGACAAGAGACCAGCTAAGAAGCTTATACGGAGAAGAAGAAAAGTAAAGTGCTAGAACTACGATGAATAAGGGCATATTAAGGAAACTGCCCAGTTTGAAAAACAAAGGAAAAGGAAAGTACAAAGAGCCAAGAAGGTCCAAGCAAAGAAACTTCAAAGCAGTATGGAGCGAGTCATCATTAGAAGAGTCTGAGACTGAGGAATATGCAGGACTAGCACTAATGGCCAACCACCAAGAAGAAGATAACAAAGACACTTCAAGAGAAAACATCGATGAAGAAGGAGTATCCACCTACGAATCCTATACGATAAGTGAGGTACGACTCTTACCCTCTAACCAAATGTATGATGCTACAAAAATGTTGTTAGAACCTTATGTAAAACTAGGACCAAATACATAATTCAAAGACGGCATGCTTACGAAAAGATTTTGACAGGATTAAAAATAAAAAATTAAAAGAGCAAATAAAAATATTAGAAAAGGAACATACATGCTCAAATTCAAATTCTTACAAGTTCCAAGTTTTAGAAATTATGGAGAGCTTAATTGGTACGTTAGAAATCATTCGGGACAAATTGCAAAAATGTCAAAAATGCTATTCAATGTAAATACCTGTTATTCCACGAAAATATCTTATCAATGTAGTAGGTAAAAATTTATATTGGATTCCAAATAGTTTTATCAGTTATTTTTTTATTTAATTGCTAGACATTAATTTGTTTGATTTATTAGCATTATTGGCGAAATTATTTTGCATGAACTTTTATGTTCAATTTTTTTCGGTTTAAATTTTTCTATGGTAGACAAGTATGTTATCGGTTAACAGAAAAAAATTTTGGAAATTTGCGATCGTTATATAATTTTTTATGAATTCTTTACCGAAAAATAAATTTTCAAAATTAAAAATTATCGGAGAATAATTTTTGAAAAAATTGATTTTCCGCAGATAACCGTTATATTTTGAATCTTCATATACTTAGCAAGTTATTTTGACGTAGAAATCTATTTTTAAATACTTAAATTCAAAATACTTTTTCACTGGAAAAACAGTTTTTTTTGTGAATTTTTTTTCCATCCGATTGATTATGTTATCCATTGACAAAAATTTTTGATATTTTTTGAAAGTTAAAAAATAATTTTCAAATTTATTTTGGACTATCTGAATTTTAATTCTTAGAAATTAGCTTATTTGAAAAATAATTGTTTGAAAAATATACAAACTTGTATTCTGTATGTACATCCTCTAGAAAAATTTTCAGATTTTTTTCTTTTTCCATTTTATTTACCTAAAGTTTTTATTTTATGTGATCAAAGAGGGAGAAATTATGAGAGTTAAGATAAGGAGGAGGTTGCAAACATATTCTTGCAAACGTATTGCTTATTGCTTGTACTTAATTGCAATATTTAATGTTATGATTATTTTTATAAATAATTTATTGTTTGATTTCCCTAACCTTAACTCAGGTTGATGTATATCAAAAGGAGGAGATTATAACTACCTGGGTTAGTTTTGATGTTGATCAACTGAGTTAAGTTACGTCTTATGTGTTTGATGCCTTGTGTTTAGGTGTGTTTTGATGTTGATCAACTTAGAAATATAAGAAGTCGAGCGAAAGATGCAGTGAACAAGAAGGATGGCACGGGAAGGGAGCCAACGAGCTCGATGAATACACTGGTGGAGGACACGTACGACACATCCGAGGGACGAGGAGGAGTAAGTCTGCTCGAAGAGAAGATTGGACTTGGATTCGGGTGAGCTCAACTCTAGACGGCCAAAGCATCACCCAAGCGAGTGGAACGAAGAATGGTCAACTATTGATGGTGACCATGCTAGGCCCTGGAATGTTTAGGGTGCCGGGAATGGTTCTAAGCGCCCTAAAGACTTAACGTGCCTCAGTTGATTTAAGGTGCCTCAAATGATAAAGAAAGGCACGTTGTGGACTTGAGGCACCCTCGATGATCCTCAATCAAGCCAGGTTAGCAAAACGAACATTGCGACGTAGATAAAGTTTTCCCTAGATCGCCATGGCATATCCTGATGGCCACGTCAGCAAAATGGTCACTTGACTGAGAGGCTATAAATAAGGGCCCTAAAGCTAGTTGTAAAGACACACTTGTTCTTAAACTTCTGTAATTCATTTCAAGCTTTCAACTATAAGGGGATACTCCCCCTCCGACCTTTGTCGAAGAAGGAGAACATTAGTGCACTTGCCATTGCCTTGGCTTAGCAACCTTTCCGGTTGTAAACCAAGTAAATCCTCTGTCTCTTTATTTCTATGCTATCCATTTTTAATTAATCAATGTGTCCTTGCTAGCAAAATAGCAAAGGAAGTTTTATTCGATTTGCAGACTATTCACCCCTTCTAGCCGATCCATCAAATACTACCAATTGAAATTATTTATATGAATTGCGGTTGCCATGGAGATCAACTCCCCTCACCAACTTCATATTCCTATGTCTCATTAAACCTAAATTGTCATCATATAAACCTTTCCTATCTAGAACTACCAACTTGGATGTAGCAAAAAAGAGAGGAATGAACAAAAATACCCACTCTTCCATATAGTTCATACACAGATCTAGTGTTTCATGGCTGGTCCTAGAATGCACTCTCCATGTTAGTCAGGTTATAGGTACACAATTCATGTACCCTCTTAAACCCTAAACCCTGCAACATTTTTCTCAAACTCAAATTTCAAGTTAAAATAGCCTTTTATGATCAATCAAGTACTAGTAAATCATTAGATGGTTCTATGAGATTTACAATCAAAACTTTTATTGAGAATACCCTACACCCCTAAGCAAATAGGGAAGAGTACCGATGTCATAGTCCCACTAAGTGTAGGTATTTTGGATGTGCCTATATTATGCTAGTGGTCTTCAAAATGGCCAATCATGTTCGAGATTAAGTGGTCTCACTTTCAACATAAAATCAAATCCTTAACTCATATGTCTGAACCTAATGAAAAAAGTGTATGTGTCATGGATGTAGATAGAGCCACAGCCTGCACCTTTGAGTTTGATGGTCAGATGTGGACTCCTGCATGTGCTCTATCCTAGATACACTTAGAACTTCAATTCATACCTCAAAACATGACAGGATGTGAGGACCTGAGGAGAGTATTTCAAGCCCATCAGTGTAGAGGGTGGCACCGGCTCATCATTCAACGTGGCCTATAGTAGGCATCCTGACTGTGCTTATACTAAAGGGGTGTCCCTTCCAAATAGGAAGTCATTTTAGGATGAAACAGGATCAATTGCAAAAGGCAATGACTTAACGCCAAATATGTTTGACATAATTGCATGCAAATTACCAAGAAAAAAAATTATAAAATCATTGTATACTTACAACATAGAGCAGCAGATAATAGGTTCTAATTATCAACACTGTCCAACAATATGCTTAACGATATGCTGATTAGTAAGTGGGAAAATAAACCTGTTTAGTATTCCAGGTGAAAAGAGATGAAAGATCTGCTGATATGTTCATTGTTAAGCTGACCTAAAAAGTATAACAGCACATGAAGTTAGATAAACAGCAACTTGAAAGATTCTTATGTCTATATATAATGTGTTTAATATAATAATAGCATGTCCTATGCTAACAGTGGACAGACAAAACGTGATTTAATAGTATATTGTGCAAGAATCAACAAAATCTATATTATATAGTCAGGTTTAGTTGATTGAAATTTTCACCCAATATGCAGATTTTTCTTCTGGACAATATAGCAAATTTGGAGGAGGATTTACTGTTTTCTCATTCTTCCTTTCAAACAAAGATCCTGCTAACAGGATATACTAATTTTGTGTTTAATTGGAGAGAAATCGGCAGGAAAAGAAAAGAAGTGAAAGGAAAGGATGCATTTCACTTATTTACTTCAAGGAAATAGAGAAAGAACAATTCCATCCAATTCCTATGATTTTATTTCCATACAAATTGGAAGAAAATGAGCAAACATGAAATTTACACATAATGGTAACTGCAGATAAGTGAGAATATTTTGCTCCCTTCAATTCCCTTTAGGTAAGTCTGACAAATGAAATAAAGTGAAAATAAGACAAATACTATTCATTTCTTTTCAATAGATGGTAGTGAAAACAGCTAATTATTGCACATGTTCTTTTGACATATATAGTATGCATTTTGATTTTGTATCCATAGAATCAATGTTTTGGCCAAAAAGCAGTCAAAGGTTTCAAGCAAAAGCACAGTAAGTTTCAGTATACTTATCTACACAATGCTCAGGCCTAACAGCCAACAGAGCTGTATGCAACTGCTCAGCCTGAGTTGGTGCTTCAGACTAGTTTAAATTATACTTGCAAAAGCAAGCATTATGAATTACCCATATAAGAAAATGCAAAAATGTATAGAAATTTAGAGCGGTGCTACTTAAGTATTATACACCATTAATCGAAGGGTAAATATATACTTTTCCAAAATAATGAAACAACATTTTATCACTTACATTACAAATTTTAGTATTGCATATATCCTTCTAAATTTCAAATCTATAACAAATACAATTAATTTGAATTAAATTTAGCTTATTGATGTTTGGTTTAAATTATATTGTCATTATTATAATTTTTGTAATTGTTTATTTTCATTTTTTTGTCTCACTTTACATCTTGCATTTTATTTATTTTAGTCCTTTTTTCATATTCAAATGTCATATCCAAATATTCAAATAACATTTTTGAATATTAATAAAAGAATATCTTGGAAGTATTAAAACACTAGTGTGATCAAATTCAAAGGCACATCATACATGTTTAAAAGTTATAGAGCAATATGGTTAGTTACAACAATTTTGTTACTATTCTAAGAAAATTTTACAATGCCATATTTGAAAATTAAAATTTCAACTGATAATGCAAAGTGGAAAATACATATTTACTTTTCAAAATAATAGATTTGCATATTTGCCATTACAAAATTTAATATTTTATCAGCCATGGAAATTTGAAAGTCTCTCATAAATAACATTAGTTCGAATTAGACTTAGGTTAAGGATGTTTGGGCAAAATGTCCTTAATATAAGTTTAACTTTTATTTAGTTTCATGTCTATATCTCCTTTTTCATTTTGTATTTCTTGTCCTCTGAATTCAGTTTTCATATTCAAATGGCATCCAAGATATTTAAATGTCATTTCAAAAATTAAATAAACTATAAGATCGAAAGAAAACAATAAAAAATAAAATTTGACAAAGGAAATTTATAAAAGTAAGCCAGTTTATTACTATTTCGAGAAAGAACTCTTAAATTGGATACATACTCGATTTTTTATGTTTTATGGAGGTATATTTGCAAAATTAAAATAAATAATAAATGTGCAAAATAGTTTGTTTGAAAGGAAATTCTGCCTTTGCCTTAGTAACAAGGGCAACAACAATTCAACAGTAACAGAACTGACCTCATCATTCCCATTTGGTTGCTTTTGGAACCAATTTATATTACGAACCTGCAGAAGAACAAAGTCAGGACAAATGTTGGGAGAAAAAGAAGAAAACATTGAAGCGGTTATAATGCATCAAGAGAATAAACAATTAGTATCGTCAACTTAACTAGGATAAAGAGCAGAGTCAGTTACAAGAAAAATGAATAACTTCATACCACTTCTGTAAAAGAAAACTTTAACGAATTATCAATTATATGCTTACTCTAGTTGAGAATTAGCATTATAAAAGGCTACAATCCACCATTGATGGGTGCTTTATAGTTACATTTAGCTATTAATTCGATTGAAGAAGGAAAGAGACTGATGCAAACACCAAATAGACTTTTAAAGTTCGGGAAACAGGACGGACGCCAATTATTTTGAAAATGACTTGGTTTTCTATCAAACAAAGAACATCAATGTCAACAACATAATCCGTTCATGTTGAAGAAATCTGTCGACAGCTAAGATAGAGATCCAAATTATTTGTTACAGACGAACCAAATCCGACAGCAAACGACGCAATTGAACATATTGGTTGACTGGTTGTCAGTACAGAGCAAAGACTTGAGGGATCGCTGACCGTAAGGGATTGGTGGCCTGAAAACGGATCGAGAAGGAGAGAGCATGCCGTGAGTTCTTACCTTGACGTCGGCGGTGGGCGAAGGAGAGTTGAAATTGTCAGAGAAGGAGGCCATGGCGCACATCACCGCCAGGATAGCGACGCCGAACGTCACCACCGCGTTCGCCCTGTAACCGAACGAATGCATCGCCCCTCGTCTCTCTCTAGGTTTTGGAGTTCCTTGTATTGCTCTGGGTCTATATTTTGTTAAATTGGGCTAACATTGTAAAACTAACCCAAATCTACGTGCGTTTTAATACATTTAACCAAAATGGAATTTGGCAACGAATACGGTCGGCGTGATTTGCTTGTCTAAAGAAAGACTGAAACACATAATCTATTATAAACTACAATTTTAATAGGCATTCTGAAATTCATGTATATTTATTTAGGCTCACGATAGATTAGAAATCAACTCACGAACTTATTATGACTTTTTTGAAAGTTTTTTTTTCTGAATTGACAACAACCACTTTTATTGGAGTTGTTGAAGAAATTTTGTTTTTAAAATGGAACCAAAATCCAATTTGGAGGTTAATTGGTCTTGTGGTATGTAACATATGAATAAATGTTTTAACTTTTAAGTGAGAAAAATAAATAGAAAAATGAATTTGCCAATTAAGGTATTATGTATAAATCTAAAAAAAATACAAATTAATTTAGAAAAAAAACTAGAACAATAATGCCTCAAAAATTAAATAATAATGGTTTTAAAACTTGACATAATATGCACAACTAGCCTCTGAGACCAATTTTAAAAACCAGGTGGAAAGCATCCACACAGAATACCATAAACTCAAAATGACGCAACAAAGGGCCAAGGAACGACTTTGAATCATGAAGCGAGATTTACCATGCTAATATTCAGAGCTAATATTCAGAGTTTAGAAGAGATATCTACCAGGAAAGCACTAGAACTCAATGTGGGGAAGAGGCACATTTCTTATTCACTAGAACGAGGCTAGAGCTGTGGATACAGTCACAAAAAACCTGTAACTTCCCACACGTGACGAAATCATCCAAAAACTTGGCATCTATTAATTATCTCTATCATATTGTCCTTCTGCTTATCAAATGGGTCGTGGGTGCTAGAGTGGAAGACCAGAACACGACTCATTTTCCACCGCAAAGTCCGGAAGATTATACAGAATAAATCGTCCTTTTTTTGACTCGTCTTTTAAGCAGGGTGTCCCCTCCACCACCACCGAATGTCCTTTTCCATTCCGAAACAACAATACTAAGATATATATAAATACACACACACACACTACAAACTCATCAGGTGCCATGGTTCAATCACTGCAGTCTATTAGGTAGGTGTGGCACTTTTATAATCTGTCCAATCACACCAACTTGTTCCTTCTTATGGGTTAACTGTTCTCAATCTCTTGGCAGAGTGGATGAAACTCATGATCACCTGCATCTCATCCAATTCCTGCGTATGAGTAGGAATGTGAACAAGAGATCAGAAAAAAAAACCATGTTAATTGTTAGAATAAAGTAGTCGTCCAAGTAACGGTAAACAAAAGGAAGACCTGTGACAGGAGATGATTTTGCACCCCAAGAATCAATTGTTCCTTGGTTGGATTGGGGTTGACGTTCACCTGTGCATCAGTTGGTTTCAAGCTTAGATAAAGGTAAAGGGTCTCACGAGTAGAATCTGGTCAAGAAACATACGAGATTGAAGTGCCTCCAATATCTCCATAAGGTTGGCGTCCCAAGCTTAGCCAAGTTAAGTCTCTGTTAATTGTTTACTAAGTTTTTAGTACAAGTTCTCAGCACTGTACTCAATTGAAGATTGTAACCAAGATGACCCATACTAAGATTCTTCAGGAATCATGCGGATGATTCAAATGGTCTGAACCACCCATGAAAATAGATATCTCAAAACAATGCAATCATACAAGTCAAAAATGTTTAAAGATGGATTTTATTTTTTTGAAAAAAAAAATTGAAAGATAACAATGAGATATATTGTGAATGATATTGAATTATTCGGCACAAAATCTTCTCACCATTTGATGTTTATGGGCATTAGTATGAGTGTCTTGACAGCTGCTCCGACCACCTGACTTTGCAAGGGATGACCATGGTTTGGTATGCCGAACCCTTGGCTTTGTTGTCTTACGGAACTCTAAGCTAGCTGTCAAGACAATATAACTTTTATAAAAATTTAAAATAGATAGGCACACTGCAGGCTTTACTTCTTAATTTCAAGCGATATCTGACTAATGAGGATAATTATAGATACCAATTAGTAAACAGTAGGAACTTACAGCAATCAATGTCTTTGTCTCCCAGATCTGAGCTACTGCAGATTGAGTTATCATATTCAATGTCGTCATCATCTTCGTTTCCTGTAGGAGCTTCCAAGACACTCAATGCATTTCTTTGCAGTTTCACTTCTACGCCATTCTTTAGAACCTGATAAAAAGCCAACAAATTTTATTAACATTACTTCCATACTTGCTTTATCCAAATAATTGCATGGAAAGAAAATAGTCCAAAACTTCACATAAAGTGACGAAGCAAAGGTGTCAGATATCCCTCTCTTCTAAGTGAAAGATCTAACTTGGGCTTTGAACAATTGAGTGCCAAAACTATGCTAAAGCTAATTGTGGAAGTAATCGAAAATAAGATGGATTGGGGATACAGGAAGCGTCTGCAGCAGCATCAATTTATCATGGATAAGATTAAGTGTGTGTACATCATTGGTCGATTTGAAGGGAAAAAAAACTTCTAGTTGGAGGTCAAATTTACAAACCACCAATGTGAGATCATACCTGATATTTTAGCTCCATTTAGATGCCCGCTTCTTGGTAGCATACAACTACTAAAAATATACAAGAATAGTGGACAGGTAATGGATGAAAGAATTACTAACCAGCCAATGCCAGCCACCAAGACCTACTGCCTTCTTGACGACACCTTGAAGTCCAACTAAAATAGACTTAGTTCTGTTGTTTCCAGTGACAATGACTTTAGTGTGCCTGGGAAGCACAGAAAGCTCTTCATCCCCACTTTCATACCGTGAAGGGGATAGAGTTGTCCTGACAGAACAGAACTCAGCCTCCATACCTTGTAATAAATTTACAACCTGATATGCAGCCAGCTGCGGAATCATCAAACTATTAGCAAAGGAAATATTAGTTAAGGAGCTATGCAAATTTTTTGGCAGAAAATACAACATTGAATAATAAAAGTTCTTCTAATGCAATTTATAATTGTTTTATTCTGGTAGGCAAGATTATGGACAGTAGTGCCAGTTGCAGGAAATAACATCTCACAAGCAATGACATTTTTTTAGCTACCAACGTTATTTTCAGGGAAAAAATGCAGCACCAAAAAGGCCAACAGCAACGACCGTCAACATCATATGGGTTTTGACCAAGCTTACGTATGAAAATTCAATTCAATCCAATTAATGAGAAGGCAACAGGCTGGCTACCATCCAACATAATATTAAAAAAAAAAAATAGCATTCTTCCCAGAACCCAAGTCTTTCTCAAAATTTTATGTGGCATAGTACTTAATCGGCGCTTCACAGAGGAACGAGCAAGTTTCCAGAATCGAACATGAATAGTTATTTTTCTATTTACTTATTTTTTGTGTGAAGAAAAAGCAAAGAAAAAAAATCGCAAACTCATCTAATTCCACGACCAAAAGCTTCGCAGTAAATCAACAATAAAAAAAGATTTTTTAAATGCGATTCCTCTTCACAGTACCGATCTACACAATGATTTTAGTTAAAAAATAAAGGAAAGCGGTTCAGTTGAAACCCCCCAAAAATAAAATACATAAAGAATGGATCGTTTTCTAAAACATGCATTGACTCACGAGAACAATTCCAGAAACTAGAGCAAAAATCGGCATTTCCGATTCTCCCCCTCTCAGCCCAATTTTCCACAAATGGGAAAAAAAAAGTGAAATCCAGCGTCAATCCGAAAGATTTATTATAGCTAATTGTCCAAGTCGAAATCAAATGTATGCAAAAACTAGACACAAAAATATCAGGAAATCGAACAAGAAGATCAAAAAAGTAGATGCAGCAAAAATTAAAAGGTTCAGTAATTTAGGCCATACCACAATGTCGCGATCCAGCGAAGCGCAACACCAAAGCCGATTGAACCGTCGAAATGCGGCGGTTTCCCAACTTAAGAAACAACAAAGTCGTGAAGTTTCGCGATCAAGAAAAGGATTTTGATCGATGATAGACCGATCGAGGAGATAACCAGCGGATTCTCGAGAATTGGATACTACGGAAGGGAAGATCGGGATCGGGATCTGGGAGTGGAAAGAGTAGGGTTTCCAGTAGCAGCGAAAGAAGAAGAGGAGCGAAAGGAGCGAAGGACAGTGGAGGAGTGGGGGCGTTCAGTAAATGCTCGGCAACTGCCAAATGGGTAAGAAACGTTTCGGAGCGGATTTTAAGGAATGTTACGGTTCGAAGCCGATGCGGGATGCGAATGAACAACCAGTCACGTGATTTTTCTGAGAGGTGCACCGGCGGCACCTTGCCCGAGCCGAGCGGTCGGGCCAGCGCAATGACGTCGACACGTTTCCTAATCCAGTTGTCGCGATTCATCAAAATAAATTTTTAAAAAATCTAATTTGCAAATTAAGTGGTGGATTTGCAATTGATTCATTTATAGTTAATTTAAAAATATATTTTTTTTATAGTTATCTAGATTTCATGAAATACCTAAGATTGCGGTTAAACTTGATGGGAATAGCTGTAGAGGATATAAAATCTTAGCCAAAATCAAGCCATTGTAATCACCATCCGCATCTAGCAGATACTCATCCGAATCCCACCGGTCGAATTGCCAATGGCAACCTGACTACATGATTCAAGCTCCCGGTCAAAACGATCTCCCCAAATGCAAATGACTCCGATGTCTGCAGCACCTTGAACTCTATCTCCAAATCTTGCACTCCGTCTCCAGGGATTTCAAACCATTGTGGATGAACGCTCACCTCTACCACCTCCGGCTGTGGCGGCCTGACGGAGCTCAGGTACGTCTCTGCCTTCCCTGCAGCATTTATCACCCTGCGTTTCACCGTCTGGTGTCCTCTTAACGCAGATATGGTCACCGACGGCATATTAAGATCCGCCGGAGAGCCGCCGGACTCGGCGTCGCACTTCTTTCCGGTGGCGGATCGGACGAGCGCCTGCGTGACGTTGGGCAACGCGCATAAGAAGTTGGTGTAGTCCTCGAACTCTGTAACAATGCGAGGACGTTGTCAAACCTATGGCAGTTGATGAATGATGCGTGATTAAATCATTACCAGCGGAGAAGACTAATCCCGGGTCGAGCGCCGCCTCTGGGTTCACCATTCCGGCGCCGTGATCGAACGGAGTCGACGGGCGCGAGGAGTACAGGTCCCAGCCCTGCGACTGAAGCGGGAGCCCCCGGCGGTCATGGTTCAAGGCGGTGGTGGACAGGGCGGAGGCTATCATGGAGGGATTCCACGAGGGGCGGAGCTGCTTGATGAGCGCCGCGACTCCGGCCACATGCGGCGCCGCCATGCTCGTCCCTGAGAGCAGAGCGAAGTCGTCGCCAGAGAGTACAGGGTCGGAGACGCCAAGCGAGCTCCAGGCCGCCCAAATTTGTTCCCCCGGTGCCAGGATATCCGGCTTCAGGACGTCAGCCAGATTCTTCTGGTCGTCCATGACGCCAGGCCCTCGCGATGAGAACCGGGAGACGACAGGGGCGTCATCGGAGAAGAAGGCGTGCCGGCCTTCTGTAATGGCTCCGGTGGCTCTGTAGCTGATCGCCGCACCTCTCTCGTCCCTACAAGTGTTGTTCTCGTAGTACGCCATGAGCACCTGCATCGCTCTCCAACACGATCTTAATTTTAACTCCAAAAATTTAATAAAACAAAGATAAATTTACCACCTGCGCATCAGCGGCTCGAGGGATCATAATTCCGGGAACGCTAAAAGGAAGAGGATGGGCGACGAAGTCGCCGTAAGCAGGGTTGGCGATAAAGATAAATCCAATGAAATGAAGAGCTTTTGCGGTGTCAAGTATGGCAGCCAGAGACGAGGTTCCATTAAGAAACCCCTGTGAGAATGAACATATCACAACGCTGTTGATCACCAATTCAGGTTTCAGTGCATCTGCAAATTGACATTCTTCTGAATCCAAACTGTTCTTCATCGCAGCGTCCTTCGCAGCGATGAGCTTAAACTGGAAGAGCCCAATTCCCGGAGTGGGTGCTAAAATAAATGTGTATGATCAATTGTTACATAGGCAGAAGTGATGTTGGATTAAATTCTAAGTTACTTATTACCAGTTAGGCCAACGCCTTGTAGTCGATGAGCATCGCCGGTGAGAAGAGTAGGCGCGTAAACTCTCCCCGTAGTGCTCGCTGCCACACCCATTGCCCAAGGGCTGAAAGATGAGACTGTGGCAGCGGCCGGGCCTTGGTTGCCGGCGGCCTGAGCGACGAAGATGCCTGCTCTTCTCGCGAATAACAACGCGATGTCGAGTATGCTCATGAAGCTAACGATGCCCTCCGGGGGCTCATCTGGGCCGACGGAGAGCACCAGCACATCAACTTGATCGCGTGCAGCCTACAGATTGATTAGATGATTGAGACAAAACATCAATTATTTTTTGGAGTTATGACGCTAAATCTCTGATTCAGCTCTTACTTGATCAATGGCGGACACAATGTCAGCAACAGTTCCACCTGCGGGATACAGAGCCTTATAAACAGCAAGCCTGTTTTTAAAAAAAAAAAAAAATTGAAAACGAAGTTAATTTTAAGCAGTTTTTCCTGTGCACAAAATCAAGAAGAGCAAGCAGTCTTGCCTTGCACGAGGAGCCATTCCGCTTGCAAATCCATACATGAAACCATTGACGACGGTAGGAACTCCCCAATTCCCAGCTGCAATGGAAGCTACATGGCTGTGGCAGAACAACTTAATCCACCATAATAAAGAACAAAAGCGACAGACTGACTTAATTATCACTCCTCTGCATGATCACCTGCCATGTCCAAGCTCGTCAAAGGGTGAGAAGTCCCTGGAAGCATTCAAGGGAAGAGTTGTCGCGGCTCCACGAGCAAAAAACCTAGCAGAAACTATCTTGCCATTGCAGGAACCTGGAGGAAACAGAGGACCTGGCTGGCAGGAAAGTGAACCGAAGAGCGAAGTAGTGCAACTGTCTGATGTTGAGTTTTGAGGCAAGGGGGGTTCGGAACAAGCAAAGCTGGGATGGTTGGGGTCGATGCCTGTGTCGATGACGCCAATTAGCATGCCTTCTCCTTCATACCTGGCGCCGGCCATTGCTTGGGGCCATACTCGTTGAGGGATCCCTAAGAAATGGGGTGTGTAGGTTGTCATCGGCTTGGCTCTTCGATCCTTCTCTATTGTTAGCACACCGGGAATGGATTCGAGCCTCTTTGCCTGTGCCAAATTGTCTATGAACAAGTGCCTGAGGCAGTCAGTGATGTTTCATGAAGAAGTACCTGAGTTGGAGTGGTATGGACAGCAAAGCCATTGATTATGTGGTGGAAGCTGTACACTTTTTGGTAGCTCTCCACGTCGAGATTGCTCTCGAGGAGTTGGTCATGAGACCTCGCCAAAAGCTTTGCTTGTTCCCTGCAAGAGTTTAAAATAATAAAACCTAAACATGAAAATATGACCACCGATTCCTAACAACTTACTGTACCTTTTATATTGTAATGGTTTGTGTCTCTTTGAAGGCGTAGCAGTTGCTTGACGAAATGCCACTGGTTCCCCTTCCATCATCACGAGATAGATTGCTTTCTCCTCCATTTCTGACGCAGTCGCCACTAACGCTGCAGGAATAATTAGAAAAAGAAGTAGAGAAAGAAGATTAGTTTTTGAAGGACAAATCTTTTTCATGATCTCAAACGATAAATGCATCCAAGGGAACGAAGTGGCAGCTGCATTGAGAAGAAGAAGATCAATATAAGTACGGTAGCAGAATCACGTTGTTAGGTTGAAGAGATTAGTTTGTAACGTATCGTGTGAATCCTGCTGTTCTTCGTGCTTTTATTTTTTACTCTTTTTTTTTCTCCCTGCCGTTACTGCGAATAATTAAAGAAAGGTAATTACCACAATGTTAATCAATAATTATTGATGCTGTGCATAAGGAAGGTCCTAAATGGATTCATATATGGGTCAACGAGCTAAAATAGGTAGAGGTTGAAGTCTAAGATGAGTTGGAACATGAGCAACCTACTTGATGGAATATTTCCCTATCAATCGGGTGAGATCGGTGGGACCTATTCCCTGGATCCTGCTCCCCACTCAACTATGCATGGGCCTCTACTCCTCATCATCTCCTGATCAACTAAAGCCAATCGGATAGGCTTTCGGGGGCCCAACCCCCTGACTTTGCCGGACATTTATAGGGCTCTGCTCTCTGTCATCTCCCGATCGACTAAGGTCAATTGGATAGGCTCTTAAGGACACAACTCTTTGGCTCTATTAGACGCTTACGGGGCTCCACTCCCCACGAT
>JBBPFP010000002.1:5744709-5755811 GCA_037974795.1 Kaempferia galanga
TGCAGGTAGGATAGAAAGATTAAAAAATGTAAATCAACACTGCACGTTAGATGACCACATTAGTTGTTGGCTATCATTGTGCATATAAAAATGTGCAAGCTAAAATTTCTATGTGTGTGTGTGTATATATATATATATATATATTTGGCATGCACACCTACGATACACACAAATTGTGGGCACCTCTCATAAGGAAAATGATATATATCTTCAGTTGATATGATACAACCTCCTATATATATGAACGGCGCCAATTGATGGAACAAAATGCTTATTATAAAATCGGGCTTTGTGTGATTTTATTAGCATAATTCTCAAATTAAAACAATTATTTTACCAACAAATTAAAATCAAATTGATAATTATTTTCTTTTAATTTAAAATTTTAATTAATTTGATTCAATTTTATTATTGCCTTCGGATTATAAATATCACTCGGGATCGGACTCCATTATTAGTAATTAGAGGGGGGTAAAAAGAAAAGAAAATTCTCGGGAGGAAATATTAATTAAAGAACATATGCTGGGTCAGAAGCGTAGTCCAGACTGGTGTGCCCCGGTCTTCGTCATCCGCGTCCAGTTCTTTCTCGCCCAAAGCCCAAATCTGGAAAAGCGATCTTTCTCCCCGCTTTCTTCCTTCGCGTTCTTCGTGTAGCAGTCGACAGATTGGGCTGATTCTTCGTCTTGGAGTCGGCGAGTCCAATGTCATCGGAGATCGAAGTGGTGGAGGAGGGGGCGGAGGTCACGGGAGGGGCGGCGGCGCCGGGAGTGGCCGAGGAGCCCTTGAAGAACGATGTATACACGGCGGCCGCGTACGGAGATCTGGAGAAGCTCCAGAGGCTGGTGGAGGTGGAGGGGTGCTCCGTCTCGGAGCCGGATGGGGCCGGGTATTACGCCCTCCAGTGGGCGGCCCTCAATAACCGCACCGCCGTCATCCAGTACATCATCGAGGTAATTCTATCATTCTGGCTGTGAATTAGGATCTTGAGGACCTTCTGTTTAGATCCGCTGTTGCCAGTTGCTTCTTCTAGTAGTTCTTATTTCCGTGGCATGCCCTCTTCATCCGCTTCTACGACTACCATGCATTAGGGACGTTATTGGCCTTTGAATTTCTATTGATTTGAGAGTCAAATTTTGTGGTTTGGGTCAGCATGGAGGAGATGTAAATGCTACTGACAACACGGGGCAAACAGCCCTCCATTGGAGTTCAGTGCGGGGGCACATCCAAGCTGCCGAGATACTGCTCAAGGAAGGTGCTCGTGTTGATGCCTCAGACTTGTACGGATATCAGGTCTGGTTTCTGTTTCCAATTATTGCCAACAAATTGTCTTTTTTCAAATTCTTTTGAATATGCACATCATATTGATATGTATGAAAATGTACGCATGTTTATGGATCAATTACTACGGCGATAGCAACCACTCTTTACTAGTGTGGCCAACGATTGAATTTCAAAATGTCTGTATCAAACTAACCTAGATAAGAATGTGGAAGACGTTCTACTTTGCAGGCATATCTCTCTATTCTGTTGTTCTTTCATGGATTTCATTTGTGGTTTGAGGTTGTGCAGTCTCCATATATGTTATTGATCTATTGCCACAGTGCTAGCAACCACTCCGTACTAGGGTGTGACCTACAATTCAACTCCGAGATCTTTGTGTCAAACTTATCTAGATTGTTGGGTTACAACCTAGATAAGAATGTGGAAGACATTCAATTTTGGAAACATTAACTCTCTTCTGTTGTTCTTTTAAAGATTCCATTTGGGGTTTGATATTTGTACAATCTTAAACTGGTCTGCATGCATGAACTTTTGTTTAAATTGAACATCCCTTGAACATTTTTTTCTCGATCATGTTATTTGTACTGTAATCTTAATATAGTTATGAGATGACGATTTGCATGTACGAGCTGAAGATATCAATATATGGGATCTTAATGTCTTTTATAGACTCAATTTTGATACCAATTACTGCAAAAGAAACAAACCTTTAAAATAACTCAAACTCACAACTTACAAAAAGTTGAGAAATATTATTAAGCTGAAGATACCTCAATATATGGGATCTTATCCTTTTTTATAGACTCGATGGAGTTGAAATTTTCTTTGTGGTGGAGAATGATGTAGTCTAGGGTTTTATTTTATTTCTGTTATTTTTAAATAAATATGGCTTATAATTATTTAGGCGGTGTTAGAGTTTTTTAAGACAACCAAGTCATATTTTTACAAGTCTTATTTTGAATCTATAATCTGGTTTAGGATCACATGTATTGGGGAATCTTTAGCTTAATAATATTTCCCCATTTGTGAGTTTGGAGTTGGATCCCACCTAGTGGGATAAAGCTTGGTTGTTGTTGTGAGTTGGGAGGTCAAGTTTTTTTTGGAGGTGGCATGTTAGTTGGTGTTCCGCCATATATACATTGACAAAACCGGTTTAGTATGAGATGTAAGATATAAAAATATGATTTTATAATTACTCATCAACTGTAAAATATTCTCTGTGGCAAATTTTTATCAAGTTTTAGACCGATGATTGGTTTTTTTCCTTGTTGAAAGTTGAAACAAGTAAATGTTTTTAGTTCTGTTTGAACAGAATGCTATCCTTTGAGCTGTAAAGCCTGGTTTAACTGAACTTGCCAATACAAATACAGTTCTGTTTTTGTATTTCCAGTATGAACATTGGATGCGATCTCTTTATCAATTTCCACCTGATTGCAGACCGCTCATGTTGCAGCACAGTATGGTCAGACGGCATTTATCTATCAAATCATCATAAAATGGAATGCTGATCCTGATATCCCTGATAATGATGGACGGAGTGCTTTACACTGGTACCTGATATATTCTCCTACTTCACTGTAGACATTACATCTTAATTTTCTTTTCTTCATTAAGGCCTAGTAGCATATTAAATTCATGTCTTGATTTGACCGTTCCAATTTTAGGTTCCCCTCGCAAATTAACTAAAACCTCTTAATCGATGTTCCATTGGAGAGGAATCATTTGTGCTAACTCGGAGTTTATGTTTTTTGCACTTCATTTTAGGGCTGCTTATAAGGGATTTGCTGATTGTGTTCGCCTCCTTTTATTTCTAGATGCCTACAGGGGGCGGCAGGATAAAGAGGGTATACCCATTTTTTTTGTAATGTTTTCTCTTCCTGCATCTGTATTTTTTTTTTAAAAAAAAATTGGCTACTCCTCTGAGTTTTTCATTTTCCTAATAGATTGCACTCCTCTTCATTGGGCTGCTATCAGAGGAAATCTAGAGGCATGCACAGTTCTAGTCCAAGCAGGGAAGAAAGAGGACTTGATGATTACAGATAAGGCTGGTTTAACTCCTGCCCAACTTGCTTCAGATAAGGGACATCATCAAGTTGCTTTTTTCCTTGTAGGTAGCATGCATCTCAAATATTCTCTCTCAAGATAGTGTCAAATTGTTTGCTCACTGCATGTTATTGCTATTTGATGGTAGGACTTCCTATTACCTAGCATCGTGATTTACTTGGTATCGGAGTGGAAAATTTTTAAGTCTAATGTTTCCAGAATAGAGCAGCTATGCAAATTTCGACGTAATCAGTGTCTTAAGCTGGTCATCATCCTCATGACACGTGTTAAGAAATTTTCCCAATTTGGCTTCCATACCAGTATTGAGTGTGTTGAGAAATGCATAGTTCTATCCAGTTTCCACTCTAAAATAATAGCCATTTGCGAAGTGTGTTGAGAACCTCCATTTGTTGTTTAATATCCACTTCCATTTGATTTCTTGCTATTGTGCATAAACTCAAAGTCTTAATAATCATATAGTTGTAGCTTCTTTATTTGAGACCATACTAATTATTCATGGTGTTAACATTGTGTATAAACAAAGTCCTTTATATAACTCACTGAATATTCAAAAGTTTTAAAATTTTTATTTTCAATTTTCAGAAAATTTTAATTATTATTTTATATGTATATATTTTTTAATATACTTATTATTAAATTTTGGCCCGTTCCAATTTATGATAGGCACCGCCCAAGACGGCCTTTCCTAGTTCTTTTGTCCAATGCTAGGTCGGAATGAAGAGAGCACAGCCATTTGCATGCTATGAGCGCTAATAAAATTTTCTCTCCAAGTTCTGTTTTCTTTATTCAGACAAGTTGACTGCTATACGAATAATCCAACAATTTATTTCACCAATTGAACTCCTTCAGTTTCTCTTTGAAACTGTAATTTTCAGTGCATAATAGCTTAATTTGGTTGTAACTACAATTGTGCAACTTACTCTTGAACTTTATGGGTAATTATTTTCTCTCTTTTGGTTTGTGGTTTATTCTTGCTTTGTTACTGTTTCTTTTTTATGCAAGTCCATTCAGCCGTTTGCCAATACCTACTTTATATTTTGCAGGGCAATGCTAGAAGGGTGTTTGACAGGCGATGTGATGGGAATAGCAACTTCGGCAGGTTATCAAAGTTAGGACTTGCACCTGTTCTTTGGTGTGTCATAATTACTATGCTGTTTACGTACATACACTCAGTCATTGCAGGTATATCACTGTAAATCACCAAGAACATATACATTGATTTACTCAATGCAATATATATATATATATAGCCTATTTTTAATCTTCTTTTGTTTTTTCGATGTAGGTTCTTATGTCTTGAGATTAACCATTGTCTGTGGGCTTTTTGCCTGGTTAGGAGTCCTCCTGGCAGTTACAGGATTAGTTATGTTTTATAGGTGTAGCAGGTATGCTCTAATTTACTGTTAGAGTACTTTTTCTCGGAGAACTGAAAATTTGAATAGATTATGATTTGAATACCATAATTAGTTGTGTAATAGCTTGCTATTGAATAATGATTCCTAGGAATCACACCTCTGCTAGTTGTTTCATTATTATATGGAGGCTTGTCCCCTCGGGGTGGTGCAATGGTTAAGGCATGGGAGGTTGCCACATGAGGTCTTGAGGTCTAAACTCGGCGCGTCAGAGCATATACCTCCCCCATGCCTTGACCATTTGCACTAATGGCTAGCAGCCACCCGTGATTTACCTCCTCCGTGTTGGCCTAGGCGCGGATTGGCAGGGGCGCTGGGGCTGCCATATTATTATATTGGAGGCTTGGAGTGGTTGTTCGCTACATGTTTTGGGATGTTGGACAATTTTCTTTCGACTTGCATGATGCTAAAATTAGCTAGAAAAATGGTAAATATTTTTGATGTTATATTATGATGTCATGATCTTTCAAAATTAGGAGATATCAGAATCCAGTTATCTCACAGTTGCTATACTATTTGTGCGATTGTCTTGTCCATTCATGTACAGCACGGTAGCACCTGCTGCACTAAAAAAAAGGGAAAATACCAACTTGATTATGTTCTTGTTGTGTTATCTTTGTTGACTAAATTACTTTATGAAGAGACTGGTATGATAGGTTGAAAGTTAATTGCAAATTAGTTTCTCCTCTGGAATCTCAGTTCTGTTAATTTTTAAGGTCCATTAGTTCATTAGTTGGAAGACTTATCTTTGTTTGTAAGGATGCAATTATAATTATAATTGGAACCAATTATGCAGCATCACACCCTACTTATCTTGGACTGTGTGCCTATGTTTAGATGATACCTCATTTTCCAAAAGAGCACTTCTTTGCTTCATGTGAGCTAGGACTCTACATTTTTAGTAGGTATATTGTATATCTGTAAATGCATAAGGTTCAGTTTTTGTTTCGAACAGGAAAGATCCGGGTTTCATCAATAGGAGCACAAGGGATTTACAAAGCATCAGAGATGATGTAAGTTGTAAAATTGCCATAGAGACTAGCTACTGTATGTCTATACCCATGTGACTTGCCGAAATATTTTTAATGAATGCCAAAAGCTATCTGTTCATTTATCTTTCCTTTATCGAATATGAAAGACTATTCATTGATAACTCTACATTATGCTCTATGTGCGCCATAATTAGATTTGATTTGGACTTACATGCCTACATAGTACATACTTTTTGGTTAGTAACTATAAAAGGCTTTCAGTTGTCCTTTTTCTTTTATGCATTTAGGGGCTTTGGTCATCAATCTTCTATTGTGTAATTTTAAAGCAGTTTTGTGCTTGTCAACACATGCAAAACTTATTATTTAGCTTGCCGATTGGCATATGAATCATGTTCGAGATCCTTGATACTAAGAGGGCTAGGCTTCAAGCAACCTCAAGGGCCCAGTTTCCAGGATGATAGAGCTTCTAGGAGTCGCCACGAGGGCCGAGCTCCCATGAGTGCTGAGCTAGGATTTTTTTTTTTTTGGTCGTTACACAGAATTCTTAACCAGATTTTTTCAGATATGTTCTTAATTGTTTCTTAGACCAATCATTTACAAACACTAAAAATTAAACCAGTTTACCACACTCCTCCGGTTATAATGACTCATCACTAACATTTGCACATATAGGAACCTTTGCTAAAATCGGAGTTAAATCATCCTGCACTGATGGCCGGGAATTGGTCTCAGCTGTGTGCGACATGCAAGGTAAAGTTTTCTTGTCCATCAAGGGGGTCAGATTGCCTTCATCATTTTTCTCTAGGAGTATTTGAAATAAATTTTACTGAATCGATACTCAGATTGTCAGGCCACTACGTGCAAAGCATTGCTCCACGTGTGACCGATGCGTAGAACAGTTTGATCATCACTGCCCTTGGGTATCTAACTGTATTGGCAAGGTCCTCTACCCTTGTTCCTTTTGTTTTCTTATGTCGTCAATATTTTTTCATGCACAATAATTGATTTGCCGCTTCATTTAATCATTAATTCACAGAGAAATAAATGGCACTTCTTGATGTTTCTCGTTCTCGAAGTCTCTGCTATGATTGTGACTGGTTTAGTCGCCATTACAAGTATGTCTCTTGAAGTTGTCTTTCTTTTAAGCTTTGTCTGAGGTAATGATTCCACCTCACATGGAGTATAAACTAATAATTCTGCAGGGATCGTGAGAGATCCTTCTCCACCATCTTTCGGTGGATGGTTGAGTCATAATGTTGCTGAGCATCCTGGAGTCGTTTCATTTCTAGCAATGGATTTTTTCCTCTTCTTTGGTGTTGCTGCATTGACATTTATCCAAGCATCACAGGTATGCCATTAAATTAGAAAAATCCAATTGTCTTTGGATTCTGCTACTCCATTCTTTTCAAGTATGCAAATCTTAATAATTTATAACTTCCATCAATCATGTTATGTTTCTTTTTCACTGAACCTAATGGAGACTGACATTCTAACGCCATTTACCAAGTATTTTACTGACTATTCCCTTGCTGATTTCGGTTCAGAATAGGTTTTCAATTTGCTAACATATTTATATTAATATGAAAATCTCCAATATTATATATGCAAATAAATTTATTGATATAGTAAATATATTAAAGATACAATAAATTCTTAAAGTATTACATATATAAAGTAGCAACTTTTAAAATGTATGATAATTATAAGATGATGACAATAATAAAAATTAAAAAGAAAAACAATCTCACATAATTCAAAACATTTTCAAATGATATGATAAGAAAATTTGCTACAAATGTGATTTTTGTTGAATGTAATATATTCTATTCAAGGGGCATGTGGGATTGAGATTCGAAGAAGAAATAGTATGCTGAATAGGATCATTTGACACCAATATTGTTTCATTCGGGCGGAGATCCTAACTCCAACTCATGATGAAATTTAAGATCTTACTTTGCATAGAATTTTTTTTATTGAGGTTTGCGGAATTTGTAGACTACAATTTTGTGATGCTCTTTGATCCATTGATTTTGATGATCCAAACATAATGCAATGTCTCAAGTGTTTCTCTGTTTTCCTTTCTTATTTGCTAAACCTTTCTGTTTTGTCTTCCAGATTGCACGAAACATAACAACGAATGAAATGTCAAATGCCATGCGATACAGCTACCTCAGAGGCCCGGGCGGACGATTTCAGAACCCCTACGACCATGGTACTCGCAAGAACTGCGCGGATTTCTTGTTCAAGGGGTACAATGAGGACGTGGAGCTTCCGGATCAAACACCTGCCTCTCAAGAGCTGGGAATGATTCAAATGACGCGAAGCCCAAATGCGCAAAATGGGGAGAACCATTCACACCAAGTGAACAACGGCCATGTCTGCGTTGATGTTGAGGCCAAAGATTCCAAACATGTTAATCATTCAAAATGTTGCAACAGTAACAACGACAACAGTAAGAACAATGGTGTGCCACTCGGGCTAGGCTTAGGCTTTGGCCTTGGTCGAAGCAACCGGCACAACACAAGGATTCTTCCATTGTGATACTTCATTTTACACGATTTTCTTCGGCTTGTTTGCCATGTATCATAATTACAGAAAATATTCTCCAATGACATCTAGATCTTGTGTTAAGTTATTGTATCATCTGGTAGCAGCTCTTGCCTGATGAATTATTCTACACTCGTTAGTGTTGTATATTTTCTATGTTGGAAGAACATTTTCTGATAGGAATTTATGTAATTGTGAGGGGAAAAACCGACTACAATTCAAAATAGTTCAGAATAGTTCGGTCGTAGTATGAGTTATGATTAAGAGTGATAATTTATAAATCAGGTGAAGTTTGTATACTTGGATTATAAATTCTTATTTTTTATTTTGACAATTAATCAACATAAATGTGTGGTATTATAAAATAATATAAATTTTATTAATATATTTTTGATAAAAAAATAATACATTGGTGGCCAAGGCAACTTCGCTCTCCCCCAGCGCCCCTGCCAACCCGTCTTAGGGCCAACACAGAGGAGGTAAATCACGGGTGGCTACTTACTACCACTTGGAATAGTGACTAGCACATAAGGGAGACATTTACCTCGGCTTTACCGAGATTCGAACCCTATACCTCATTGGTGGCAACACCTCATATGCTAGCTACTGGACCATCCTGAAGGGACCTGAGTATCTACATTCAGGTATTATACTTTAGTGTTTCTTCTTTTTTGAACATGTATGACCTACTTTTTCATAAACAATTGATATACACAGATAGATGTCTTTATCAAATCATATACACTCCGGTTAATTAAGTTTATCGAAAGATGTAATTAAATAGAATCAGACTTAGAGTGCTGAATGATACAATGGGATCTAGCTCTTTAGGATCTATATACAGCACTCATGCTCCATTAAAAGAGAATTTCATCGGACTCTCCCAAACTGAATTAATTTACAGTGAGTCAGTGATTAAGACACTCAGCGTCTAGCTGGTTCTGTGCAAGCTGTGAAGTACTGGGATTGGGACCATCATTAGAAGAGGAACATGGGTAGTGGCGTGGGATGAGTACTGCTGAAGAAGGAAGTAGGTAGGCAAGTAGCTAGTGCACCATGCCTTTGCAAGTAAACATAAAGAAGGAGTTGGCAATCAGAGAATTAATTAAGAGCCCCATCGGCATGAGGAAGGAGGTGGTGGTGGTGTTTGTCTTCGCTGTTAGGGCTACTGAAACGGGACGGTTGCACATGCAAGCACATGCATATCAGCACATATACCTTGCAACGGTACGTCCCATGCATGATGCAACTCCATAATTTCATCAATTCGATCGTCTCATTATTAACAATAAGTGAGAAGAAGCTATGTTAGCTAGCTAACTACGACGTGCCACTGCACCCATGTACCTCAGTTTCTCTCTCAATCTTCTGCGTTCAAACATGGGTGATTAATTAATGCTTGATTAATTCTTCTCTTTTGTTCGCACAGTTGTTAGGTATCTGATCAGACACCACGGCAGACGACCTACGTGCACATTGCATGTAGTCATACTGGTCCCTTTAGTTATTATATATATAGTCATTAAGAAATCAAAGGAATTAATGACTAACTATTAATTGAATAATATAATTAAATTTTGGTCTAACTCGAATAGTAAATCAAACCGAACACAACTTATATATAGTGCATGTTTTCATTGTTGCTACAGTGTACTTATAAGAATTTTTCCTCCAGATAGAAAGCATAATCAAGAGATGCGAGCTTCTAGGTCGTCCATCGGGATCGCTTCCTAATTTACCTTGAAGGCCGGTGAAAAACTTTTGCATGGTTGATGGAGCTTCTTTTTCCCCCATGTCGCTGGGTATCATTAAAAAAGAAGGTTGAGGACAATATGAAGATCTAATTAGAACGTTTCCCACAAGCTGGGACAGTAATTGCTTCAAAAAAAAAAAAAAAAAAAACTCCTTTAGTGATTATTTTTTTATATTACAATTTTTTCATTTTAGCTACAAACCTTGAAGTTTAACTACTTCAAACTATATTTTCCTTACGTGGGCAGCAACTTAATTATCGCAAACTTGAACTTAATCTAATATACATGTAAAACTCTTTCATCAAAATGTTATAAATTAAACAGAAGAGGCAACTTATAAGGAATAAAGAAATTAAAAACCGAAATGACTTTTATGTAATAACGTAACTTCCTTCGATCCTTGTCTCTACCCTCTTTCAATGAATTCCGTATCAATCAATGCCTAGGTGTTTGGTGCACACTGCTCGATCATTAGTGGGCATAACCTTCAATTTATTATGCCCCATATGGATAGCACTGTTCATGGGCTCAAGGTTTTGAAGGTGCATGTGCTCTTAGGGTTGCCCTCGCCAGTGGTTTAAGCTTGATGCACTTTGGGAGGGACAGACAAACCAGCATCGATATATATATAAATGAGGGAGATAGTTCACATGGCAAACCTAAGAACATCGCTGGTTTGGATGGATTTCCATAAGTACTTTCCGATTCACCGCTAGAGTTGGCAGGGACTAGGGGTGGGCAGGGGGTATATATGTTTTAAAAAATTTTACACATAAATTATAATTAATCAAAGGAATTGTTTTTCTTCGCTCTTTGTCAGTAGTCTTCATTAGTATACTTAAATATACTATTTAAATTTCATTAGTATATTTAAATTTTTTTTATGTGATTTTTTTATCTATGCATTTAGAATATTTAATTTGGCTCTTTGGCCCATTCATAAAATTTCTGATCTGCCCCTGACAGGGACGTATGCCTCCCTTTAGACGGAGGGTAAGCCACGAGGCATGTGGAAGGTAGCTGCTCGCTTTCTTTGCAGCTTACACAAATTT
>JBBPFP010000002.1:5802367-5813440 GCA_037974795.1 Kaempferia galanga
ACTTATGCAACCATCACAATACAGTTAGAAAACCATGACAATTTAGTTTGGAAACCATGACAATTCAGTTTCCAAACCATGATAATGCAGTAGATATATATATATATATATGAGTTTTGTAGAGAGAGAGTAGAGAGAGAGTCCTACGTGGCGGTTCGCTGCCTATTCGTTTCCCTCTCTTCGCTGCCTTAATCATTTCTCTTCCTACAAACAATGTGTTCCGTGATTAGAGGGGGCATGGCCGTCCCCTTAGTCGCGCGGTGTGTCACGCACAATGACAGTGCACAGGATAGCATCCCTTGTCATTTATAATCTCGCCTACTTATCCATAGAATTATAAGTTCGATAATATTTTTCTAAATTAATCATTCCAAGTTTAGTTACCTTTATCTGAACCTTTTTTAGCGAAGAATACTGTAAATTAATCCTTTTATTTTAAGGATGATAATGGATTTGGAAATAAAATAATTAACAAAGAAATTTGAAGATTTCAATAACAAACCAAAAAAAAAAAAAAAAAAGCTGACCCACGAAACATCCACGTCAAGCCTTTTGGCGAGGCCGAGCAACGCGGCCTGACACGAGCCGCCGCCGCCACCTAACGGCGCGCTCACCTCTTGGCGTCTGACGCCGTTTGCCCGATCTTTCAGCCGCCGTCAACTACCCTGTCCGAAACCCTAATTATTAAATACAATTTAATAATAAAATTAATAATAAAAACCACCAGCCGACCACCACTTCCGCCACCACCATCACCCAGCGTACCGCAACGCCAAATCCTCCCATCTTCGTTCGCATTCCCCCCTCCGCACGCTCCGCATCTCGCTTCTCCTCCACAGCTCTATTCCGATTCTCGTCGAGCGGTGGGATCTCTTCCCGGCTTTCTCTCCACCTCCCGACGCCTCTGTAGGTGTTTTCCTTTTCCTTTCTTTTTCCTTTTCTATTGCTTTGTGAAATTTCGCACCTTTCCTTTCTTTTCCTGTTTGATCGGTGGAAGTTCGCGGCTTATTGTGTGGTTTACGTTATTTGTGACGTTGTCTTCGATGCTCCTGTTCTTGGTGTTCTGTGCTAATTCGCGAACCGATTAGGGTCTGAGTGGACGGTTGGAAGCTGATTGCTTTCCCATAAGAGAGTTGCTGTTGCATGTGCTCGTTCAGGACGTCGAACTCTGGATCTTTCGCAGGTTCGTCTTCGTAGATCTAAGCTTCTGAGTGATGAAGTAACTATACGCGAAATACTTTGTTCTTTTTCGGGATTTGTTGGGGTTGTCTTCCTCATTCGTTTTTCGAGTGGAGTTATGGTTCGAGGCTTTATGTGTAGTTTTCTGGATCTCTATCCACAAACTGCCGGAGGGACAGTACGTACACAATTTTCCAACATAGTTAATCTCCTAAATCAAGGTCTGATTGGTGGAAGACAGTTCATGTGTTTGGATTAGAGTTTGGTCTGATAACCTATAGGTCCTTATAGAAGTGAAGCGTTGTTTCTCCTCTGAGTGTTTCTAGAAATTTCTCACTTGGCGTGCCCTGCGATTAGTGGCTTATGTAGGTCAATTACATGGAACTTACTAGAAACTCTTTTAATGTTTTTCTTTTTGGATTAAGTTATTTTGTGAAAAATATAAAGATGACTTGTTCTTTATTTTTTAAAACTATGATTTGATATGTTCAACTTGTTAGGATCCACTTAATAGATTGGAATGTCATATCGCACCACTGTGTACGGTGATGAGAAAGGCACTGTAATTTTATTATCTCAAAGGTTAGGAATTTGGAAATCCTATCAAAATCCCCTGAATCTGTTTGAGTATTATTGCAAATTCATGTGATCAAAGAACTCTACGATATAGGGCCAAATATATCCCTAGCCCCCTATTCCAAATATCAGAAATGGAGTTCTAATTCCCAATTTCTCAAATCCAAAGACTAGAATTGGAATTGGAATCTTAGGATTTCATTACTAAATGGAAATGTCATTCTTTTCCCGACAGAAATTGGTTCTAAACAAGTTGTTTAGGTTTTGATCATATCTTTTGGTGTTTGTGGAGATATTATTGTCTGCTTTATTCCTCCAAGCTTTAAAATTATTGATTGTTTGTACATCATCTCTTTAACTCCCCTTTTAAGTGAAGCAGAGATTTATTCTACTAAATCAGATGTTGTACTCGAAATATATTACTTGCTATGCTGCCATAATTATTGGTGTGTTTTCCTAAGAGTCTCAGTTCCTTCACTGTGGTATTTTTTCAACAGAATATATCCACTCATATTTACACATGGCATGCTCGAGTTTCTTCACTTCTTAGATCACCACCCCTTGATACTTCTCTGGCTAAAGCACATATGCTGAAAGAGATTGATGTAACAATCTAAGAATAATCTGGTTTGTTACTAATTCAAGATAATTCTCATAGTATGAATTTGTATGCTGAGTGAATGATGTGGTGGGTAATCTCTCAAGTCCTAATACAAGATAACAACCACTACGTGCAGATTTATATGGTTCATTTTCTAGCTTCCATATGTTTCTTTGCTGGTCATAATCCACAATGACAATTGCACTGTTCCATTATTGAGTGATGTCATTTGACGTATTCTGGTTAATAGTTTAGCAATTGGTCCATCATCCTGATGTTTCAGCTTATCTAGCTTCTTGGTTCTTCTTGATTGCATGTTGAATTTTGTGACTATTTTTACGTTGTATTCTCAGCTTGATGTGGCATGATTCTCCTGAGTCTCTACTATATCATGCAAGTTTTGTTGAATTGTTTCTGGGATTTGTTTATGTCAAAAGTCGTAACTGATGTATTTAGAAGCTGCTGAGCGTACTGGCCTTTGGTTCCTGAACTCCTTATCAGTTCCTTGCCTTTGTGTCCTCAACTGCAATACTCTTATAATAAGCTATATGTACTTTTTGTAAGATTTTTTTTTGAAGTCCATGGTGTGTGAATCTGAACCGTCAATAAGCTCTAATTATTTTAAAATATTGTCTGACCTAGGTTTACCTATATATTTAATATCATGCTTTGTTTTTTTGTTCAAATGGATCTTTTTGATTACTGCAATTTCTATAAGAGATCTGAATCTTTTATCATTTCTTGTATTTTTTTCAGAAAATTTCACTCTCTCATTTACAGTGTGAATGTGGAACTAATTTTGTTACTGACACAAAATTTTGTTACTTGAATCTTTCTGCTAATGCTGATTATGATAGTTATACTCCAATTCCTTGCTTCTATATGCTCATAGTAAACGATCCTGTCTATGTGAAAACATGCTAAGTGACTTTTCTAATTTGTGATCTGTGCGTTTCGACATTACTACCTTCTTTTATCTTATTATTTCTGTACGATCTAATTCTTCAATCAGTTTGTATTGCATCTTTGTATTACCTTTCTTTATCTCAATGTGTATGCAGTTTGAAGGCATCGCATCTTGCAACCTATGATATAAAGCTTGTTGGGGGTCTTTTTTACTCAGTATTATAGGTGTTTCATATGGGATCTGTGTGCTGATTATCATCACATCTATAATTCAGTAGCCGCTTGCTCTCATATTCCTTAAATTTAGATCCTTCCGAAAATGGACCGGGCCGATACATCTGGCTTTGTCAGTGGTGGCTGTCATCGATTTCATTCTTATTTTCATTTTATCTACATGGAAACACTTTTTTTTGTGAAATTCTAAGGCTGCTTAAATAAGAATTAGCTGCTATACTTTTCCAGCAATCCCCTTCCATATCACATTTGGTTTCTCAGAAACCTTCCATATGAAACGATGGATTTCAATACAACTGATCTCTTGTTGATTAATAGAGAAACTTTAGCTTGCACTTCAGTGGTGCATACTGATCAGTTCTTAACTTTCAGCAAGGCCAACCATCTTAGTGACAGGACATTGGGTCTGGACTGCCTGGGATATAAAGTTGGCAAATCTGGAAGGTCACTGAATTTACAAACAAATTCTGAGTTCCCTACTCAAGATGATAGCTGCCATCTTGTTCTTGGACTGGGTCCGACTCCAAATTTTTACTCTGCTGATCATGCAACGAATGTGTCTATTAAACCAAAAGAATCAGCCTCTTCATTTAATCAGAGTGTTTTGGGAACTGAATTTGGAATGTTAGAACTCGGTCTATCTAGAGGCAATTATGCAGTACCCACCATACAAAATGGTCATCATAGTGAAATGTCTTCAACTGGAATATGTCTCCCCATTCCTGTTGTGGATGAAGGGTCAACTTCTGCCAAGAGAAAATCTGGTGGTTACATACCAACTCTCCTTTTTGTCCCTAGATCGGAGAGGGTTAGCAGTCTTCAAAACCTGACTGTAGGCCAAGAATTGGTAGAAAATGTCAGTGATGTAAGCACCCACCAATCTCAACATCAGCAATATGTTCTTAGCCAGCTGCCTCAATTGAGTCCTGAGACCTCTGCAGCCACATTTTGCTCATTGGGAGGTAAAGATGATCCATTGGGTGTTGGTAACTCAGCTGATAAAAGAATTCACCACCACCCCAAAAAATGCAGATTCGAGGGCTGTTTAAAAGGTGCCAGGGGGGCATCTGGATTGTGTATTGCTCATGGAGGTGGGCAGAGGTGCCAGAAGCCTGGCTGCAAGAAAGGTGCTGAGAGTCGAACAGTGTACTGCAAAGCCCATGGAGGAGGGAAGCGCTGCCAGCAACTTGGCTGTACCAAGAGCGCAGAGGGCAAGACAGAATTTTGCATCGCCCATGGTGGGGGTCGTCGATGTGGTCATCTTGGGTGTACCAAGGCAGCACGTGGCAAATCAGGGCTGTGTATTAGACATGGTGGTGGTAAAAGGTGCACAGTTGAAGGCTGCATGAAGAGTGCGGAGGGCCAGGCAGGCTGTTGCATCTCTCACGGCGGAGGCAGGCGATGCCAGTATCTGGGATGCAGCAAAGGTGCACAAGGCAGCACCCTATACTGCAAAGCACATGGTGGAGGCAAACGTTGCATTTTTGAAGGATGCAGCAAAGGGGCTGAAGGGAGTACATCTCTTTGCAAGGGACATGGTGGTGGCAAGCGCTGCCTCTTTGAGGGAGGTGGGGTCTGCCCAAAGAGTGTTCATGGCGGCACAAATTTCTGTGTAGCTCATGGTGGAGGAAAGCGTTGCGCCGTTCCAGGATGTACAAAAAGTGCCCGCGGCCGCACTGATTGCTGCGTGCGGCATGGTGGGGGCAAACGGTGCAAATTTGAGGGATGTGGGAAAAGTGCACAGGGAAGCACGGACTTCTGCAAGGCTCATGGCGGAGGAAAGCGCTGTTCATGGGTTATGGGGTGCGAGAAGTTTGCTAGGGGAAAGAGTGGTTTATGTGCGGCCCATGGTAGTTTGATAGGCGCACAAAATGAACAAAAGGCTGGGAGCTTGATTGTATCGACATCTATAACTCATGAGAGCCACAAAGACAATGAGATTTCATCATCAGGAGTGAGCTCCTTATCTGACTGCACGGAGTCCTACGATAGCATGGGGATGGACCAGCATCCCATGCCTCCTCGTGAGTTGGCCGCTCAATCCATGAGATCACAGTCTACCAGCTACGGGTTTGCATTCACAGAGGGCAGAGTGCACGGTGGGGGCTTGATGTCATTCCTTGGAAGAAACCTGAAGAATGCTGGCAATGATGTTGATGTGTGAACTTCACTTAATTTATTGACAAGAGGGGAATTGGCTGGAAATTAGAACAGGTTGTCTATAATCTATATTATTGGTTCATGGATCTGTATTGGAACTCATTATATTATCCAGTTTGTTGTAGTGTCAACAGTATGATAAAATTGGGCGTGGTAGTTTAAAGTCTTCTTAGCTGTTCCACCCAGTAGCTTTGGAAGATTCCACTTCCCTCAACTTAGATTCACTGTTAATGCCGATAGTGTAGTTTAAGTGGATGTAATAAGTCTTAGTGCGATTTATGCTGTATACGGTATTTGTTAATATGCTTTGAACATTATGATCAGTTGTCAGCATGAAATGCCTATGGTATTGTAGTATGTCTAGTGAAATATGTGACTCAAACTTAAAATTTATGATCTTTTGTCCAAAATTTCTTGTGATGATCGTACTCAAGAAAAGAAGAACACTCAAGTATTTTACTTTATAATTTTTTAATATGTACGCTACCATATCAAGCTGTTGCATAGTGTCATGCCATGAATTCTAATGTCAAGGTAACATAATATCAATATTGTCTGAATGTCATTCAGTTATTATTGTAAAATAATAAACATATCATTTCCTTATCGTTACATACACTATTTTTTTTTTAATTTCAATTGAGAACTCAAATGTTTGAGTTCGAGGCTCTAGAATAATCGTGTGCCTGAATGAATGGTTGGGCAAATTCGTGATTTGTGCAAGGTTGAAGAGACAAAAGATTGCAGTGTGAGTTTATTATTTAAGTTAATTTATTATTATTATTTTTTATAATATAAGTATTCAATTCATTTGATTAATTTTGAAAATGATCAACATCTATCAAAGTAAATTAAAAAATAAAAATATCATAAATTTTTTAAACTAATTAAACGTTCATTGTTCAGCGAGTCTGCCATCGTCTGTTTGGGGACGGGCGAGGCCCATATTTTTATTTTGGTAAAAATATCTTAAACAGTGGTGTATATTTTGGTAATTTGACAAAAACATTTCCAATAGAAGATGACAGAGGGGCAAGCACTACGAGGATCTTGCTGAGAGAAGGCGCACAGCCGTCGCATTGCACCGCCCGCTCGGAACTCATCCCAACTGCTCCGATCTGTTCAGATCTGCTGTTTCCCAGTTTCTCAGAGCCGTCTTCAAGTCTCGATCTTTCTCGCACCACTGTTTCAGGCCCTGGTTACGAGATCAAAGTCTTGCTTCACTCTGTTGCTTGAATCCCGTGTTAGATCTTGTGTTCGTATCCTGATCTGCGCACCCGATATCTGGACCAGATCGAGAGATAGAGAGAAACCTGTCGAACTTTATGTGGCTTCTGGTCTTGAAGACTGGCTCCGGAATTCCAGGGTAAAATAGGGTTTTTTTGGGTCGTCCATCCAGTTAAAGATGGTCTTCTGGGAAGGGTACTTAAGTGATGAGTTGATGGGCACCTTTGCCCCCATCGTAGTATATTGGCTGTACGCAGGAGTGTATCAGCTGTTGCCGTCTCTGGACCAGTACCGATTGCATACTAGAAAAGAAGAGGAGCAGAAGAATTTGGTGCCTTTACCTTCTGTGATTAAGGGAGTTTTGCTTCAGCAGTTGGTTCAGGCCACAGTTGCAGGGCTCATGTTCTTGGTGAGTAGTCCAACTCCGTCGATAGTGCCGACCTTTATTCTTCCTTTTGTTTCTTTGGGAAATCGCTGTTTCATTGACGGATCTATCTAGTATTAGGAATGGATATAACTTCATGAGATTGCATTTATATTATGTTAGAACTTATAGTCAATAGTGTTTCTTAGTGGATTTTAGTAGATCTGGCAGATATACTCCAGAATTTGGGTTGATATGATTATGCTACTATTCGAATATTGGCGGCTAGGGATGCAATACTTCTTTCTCGTTGGATAGAAACACAATGACCACATTGTGGAAGCTAGAACTTCAAAGGATCATGGAGAATAGAAAGACAAACAATAAAAAAATAAACAGTTTTACATGGTCCAGCCAGCTTCCTTAAGTCCATCACTACATAGAGATTTTCTTATGATGTCACCATCATGCATCATTCAAATGCTGCTACAATATCTTCCCACTGATGGTTTTATTCTTTCTTTGGTTGGGAAGGAATCTAGGATTAACAAACAGACTATTTCTTGTAATTGTTGATTCTCGTGCCATATATAAGATGGGTTGCAGCTTCTGGAAGACCAAATTATGGAGCACCAGGCCAGGTCAGTAAGCATCTGGTATGGCCAGCATGGCATCCAGTCGATTGATTGTTTTTACTATTGGTTATCGACCGATTTGGGTCGGCTTAACACTTGGTAGTCTCTGCTAGTATGAAGTCGGGTTGGCGATTCCATTGACTCCTAGAAGGGGCTCATGCTGGATCAGCAAGCTCACCAGGGAAATACAATATTATTGTATGCTTGGAAGTAGGAAATATGATATGAATGACTTGGTTTTTCTGAAATCTCTTCTGCAATTCTTGTTCTTGTTCCTAACTCAAAATTAAAAAAGGAAACAAACTATTGAAGGATAAAAAATTCTATATTTTTTCTAGCTCTTGTTTACTTAAATGTTAGATTATACATTATTCAAAAGACAAACTGGTTATATGGAATCTTATACTTCATTGATGTACTTTAAGGTGTCACTTCCTATCTTCGTGCAGTGCATACTATGCTAACTATTCTGAAAATTTTTCCTTCTTGATATCCACAGCTGTGCACTTACCTCGTATGACCTCTTACCTCGTATTATCCTTGGTTCTTTATAATGTAGGTTGATGCTAACTTTTACTTAGAGATGAATTTAAAGAAGAATTTAGCCCTTACAATTATTCCATTGATCTAGTATGTAATTTGATGCTAATTTTGTTTTAGTCTGCTAGCATTACAATGTGATATACCAAATGTTCATCTTATATTGGTATTCAGCAAAAGCCTATTATGGTGTTGTGAATATTGAGAGTTGGAAGAAGTACGGGTGACTATTCTTTCCCACTATGGATGCACTAGTAATGATCTTTGAAATTTTAAGACCTAGCAAGCAAGTGATAACTTTGTTTTGTCCTTGTTGCCAAGTGAATTCTAAGTTGTTATAAATGATCTGACACCAATTTGATACAACCTTGTGTATGCCTTTTGATAATATGGATTTGGGCAATTACTAGCTTGGAATGTGTTGTTACACGCTACCAAATCTTAGTTAGAAATGGCTATGACATTTTGTATTAACATTGAACTTGATAATTACAAAATCAGATCCAAAGATCTGGATTTGTAGCTCTGGTTCAATTGTTTGAATTTATTAAATTTGCCAAAATTTCAACAGTTGGTTCAATGGGTTTTGGCATAAACATGTTAACTAGCTGAGTATCAACAAATTGATTGGATCCTAATTAAACCTCTAGTTGAGATATTACTTGTATGAATAGCATCTTACATGATTTATAGGCATCTCAATATCTATATCTATAAAGAATCCACATCTTGCTGTCTAGTCATGTCAATCCATCACACCATCATCATTCCTACTTACCAGTCCTCCCCTGCCCTCTCTCATTTTCTGATCTCTTTCTGTTCATTCCCTCTCTCTATTAAATCTTAATCCTTTTGCTATTTCTTCCTCCTAACCTTGCAGATTAAAGTGATCTTAATTCAAGGTTTTAGATAGATCATGGATTATGGTTTTTGAACAATTAAACTTGTATTAGCTCAGACCTTATCCTAACAGCTATAAAGATTATACTAGCAATTTGTATTCGTTGGAAAAGAAATATGTGTGTTTGTACACTCAATGTGTTTGTTGATCAGCCAAACTTGGGCACATTGTGCATAGTACAACTCACTGTATATAAACCTCTAAAATTTTGGTGGTGTACTGTTATGGTCCTTAATGCTGGATCGAGTTACAAGTCGAGATCCGATACTGGACTTGGTCATACAAAACACACAAGTGGGGAAAGAGACTCGTCCTTGACAGAGCCCACTACTCAATTTTTCTTCCCTCTTTACTAATAATAAGATTCCTTATACAGGGAGTCAAACATGAAATGACTCAGAAATAGGAAAGACCAACTCACAAGGGAACAAGGAATCAAAAACAGAAACAAAGAATCAAAAATAGAAAGCTAATTAGGCTATTATTTGTTTCCACTATAACAATAGCTAATTTGGCCATTATTTATTTCCACTGTAGCAAAAGATAAATTAGGCAATAGCAAATCATGCAATTTGTGTTGCACTATAGTGGTGCCCAACAAAGGTGTCCACATCATCAATTCCCCCTCGATGCTGAGCTTGTCCTCAAGCTCGAAAGAAGGGTATGCGGAGAGGAATTACCACGTTGGTTCCCAAGTAGCATCTTCAATGGAGGAACTTGCCCAATGCACTAAGAAATCTCATGCACCCTTGTTGAGACGGCTGCACAGAATGGTCTGGGAACAGGTAAAGCATTGTCGTCGCACACCTAAGATAAGGTTCCCACACTATGCGGTGGGGAGCCCTTATATGGCTTTAGCAAAGAAATGTGAAAAACATCATGGATGCGGCTGCCCAGTAGTAAGTTGAGTTTGTAAGCAACAAATCCGATGCATGTCGCTACCTGGAATGGATCAAAGTACTTGGGAAGCAACTTGTGGTGATGTTGGCGAGCCACCGACAATTGGCGATATGGCTGTAGGCGCAGTCAGACCCAGTCCCCACTGCAAAGCTCCAATCACGATGAGAGGAATCAAAAGCTAATTTGGCTCGCTGCTGGGATTGCTACAAGCGCGTCTGTGCTAATTGAAGCAGCTCATCTCTTTTCATCAAGGCGTCATCCACTGCAACAACATAAGTAAAGCCCCTAAAATAGATAGAAAGCAAGGGGGCTCAAGACCATACACTAGCTGAAATGGTGTGGCGCCCATAGCTACATGGAAGGACGTGTTGTAGCAATATTCGACCCATGGAAGCTACTCAAGCCATTTCTGCTATTGGTCCCCAACAAGGCAGCGGAGATACATTTCAATGGTGCAGTTAACCACCTTTGTTTGTCCATCAGCCTTTGGGTGATAGGCTAACGAGAAGGCTAGATTAATTCCACAAAGTCGGAACAACTTATGCCAAAAAGAGCTAAGGAAGATCTTGTCACGATCAGAGACAATGGACTCAGGCATTCCGTGGAGGCGGAATACCTCAGCAAAGAAGACCGCAACAACTGATATGGCCATATACGGATGGGCTAGGGGAACGAAGTGAGCATACTTGGATAAACGACCCACTGCTATGAATAAGACTGATTTACCCAACACCATCGGAAAATCCTCGATGAAGTCCATGGAGATGTTTGGCCATACTTGTTCGGGAATGAAGAGAGGTTGAAAAGACCTGCTGATCGCAAGCTTTGCCATTTGTTGCGCTAGCATGTA
>JBBPFP010000002.1:5828711-5841749 GCA_037974795.1 Kaempferia galanga
CTAAAATATCTCTAGACATATTAGAGATATTTAAAACTATCCTTATCCATATTTTTAATATTATAATATTCTAACAAAGCCAAACACATTTACGGTTTTAAAACTGTCCAGTTCCTATTTGGTCATTAAATGTGGGAGTCAATGAATCTGTCTTGTTTATTTTAGGCTGCAGGCAATTTCTTATTCTACCATTCATGTCTTTTCAATATTCCATGTTTTGTGAATTACAGGTTGGCGATGATGTGAAAGTAATTGATGCAACTGGAAAGTATGTCATGCCAGGTGATAACTTAATTTTGTTGCAAAGGATGCATTATATATGTAATTGCTGATGAACCAATTATCCCCTTAATGTGCTAAGTCTTATGATCATGATTTGGGGCATAACGGCAGGTGGAATTGATCCTCATACTCATCTTGATATGGAGTTTATGGGAACAGTCACCAAAGATGATTTCTTCACTGGCCAAGCTGCTGCTTTGGCAGGCGGAACCACCATGCATATTGACTTTGTTATGCCAGTTAAGGGGAATTTGACTGCAGGTTTTGATGCTTATGTAGAAAAAGCAAAAAGGTCAGCTATGGACTATGGTTTTCATATGGCCATCACAAAGTGGGATGCTGGTGTTTCTAGGGAAATGGAGCAGATGGTTAATGAGAAGGGTTAGTAAGGATGTAACATCACCGATGCCGATTGATATAATATTAATTCAATGCTCATTCAAGAGTAGTTATGACTGGTTGATCTTGTCGCTAATATCAATGGTATTTTCTAAGATATTGTATAATCATCAGGCATCAACTCTTTCAAGTTCTTTATGGCTTACAAAGGATCATTGATGGTCAGTGATGAGCTTTTACTGCAAGGCTTGGAAAAATGCAAATCCCTAGGTGCAATAGCCATGGTTCATGCAGAGAATGGAGATGCTGTTGTTGAAGGGCAGAAGAGAATGATAGAACTTGGGATAACAGGTCCAGAAGGACATGCTCTTTCACGGCCTCCTGCGGTAATTCTAAGATTCTTTTTGTCTTTCAAAAACTCTATTACCAGTTCTACCTTTTCAAATTACATTTGGTTTGTACATTTTGATTTTCAATTTGATTCATTTTTCACAATTTGATTGCCCCCTTGGCTACCTTATTAAGCAAGAAAGAGAAAAAAAATTCACATGCACATGTAGTGAGATAACTTGTGTGTGCAAACTGATTAATAATATCTTGTTCACTGTGCATATTTAGGTAAGAATAATTCACGATACTAGGATTCTTCATCTACCTTGGGCCCTTTGGCTACATGTAAAAATTTTTAGAAAATGAGTTGTTGAACAGTTAGTCTACCCTATTGGCCCAAGGAATGTAAATTATAACATTGCTCCTCAAGTATAGTGATAGTTGTAGAAGCCTAAGGATGCTCAATGCAACCTAAAATGCCTAGTTGCTTAGGCAGCGCCCCATGAAATTTAGCATTTTGCAGAAGTCTCACTAAATCATGTGAAACTAAGAGAGATGGTAATTCTTATACCCTCTCACCATCTCATGCTATCAGTCCCAACATGGTCATAGATGTGAGACCAGCTTAAGTAACATAGAGAAACCCAAGGGGCCCAAAATGCCAAGGGATTAGGCATCTAGGTGGGATCCCCTTGATACCTATCATGCTCAAGTTGGTCTCACTTAACCATATGAGACCAAAAAAAGGTGACTTAATGCTCTCTCATTAGTCAACATGAATCAATTTGTTATCAATCACACTGATGCATTGTGCTTTTCGGCTAGCACAACATTTGTTGTCTGTAACTGGACTATAAATAGTATGTTTTACCAAAACAGAATGACATGTAAACCTTAGTTTCGAGATCTTTTGAGAATACAAACCATCAGAATTCATTTCAAAATCAATTTCAGAGTTAGTATTGCAGATAGTAATTGTTTAGCACATATCCAACTATTATATACGACAAGTGTTTAGTCTCAATTATCTAACTCCTATCTCATCTTTATAGTTTTGTATATATTATACAATTCATGAGATGGAAAGTGGAGACAGCCATGCGTAATATAAAACCTGCAACAGTTTTAGAAACTCTGGAGTCTGGTCCAATGCATCTCTATTATACACATTTTGTCATTTATCACTTTCCAGGGTAAGTATTGACTGTTTCAATTTTTTTATATTCTGTACTAGATAATGGACAAGCATTCATAGAAACAATTGATGATGCTAGTGCTGGTTCCAATCTTTTAATGAGTTAATCTTATGGGTCCTATGGTGACAATTGTCTCTTCTGTACTAGATAACTGAACTTATTTTTGAAGGAAAAGGCCAATACCTATACTTTCTATACAGGGAAATGTAAATAGGTTTCTATTATGGGTCTACTTATCTCTTGGAAACGCAAGAGACAAACAATAGTTTCAAGGTCAAATTCAAAGGCAAAATATAAGACCATAACGGTCGCAATATACTAGCTCATTTGGGTTAATCACTTAAAAACCGAGCTAGGATATCCCCCTTTAGAACAAATGAATCTTTACTGTACAATCAAGCTGTAGTACATATAGATTCAATGCAGCATTTCATAAGAGGATGAGAGGGCAAACTGTCACTTTATTAGAGAGAAAGTGCAATCTAATGAGATCATCACTTTTTTTTTTGTTGGCTTTAATGATTATTTGGTAGATTTACACCAAATAGTAAAGAGAGCCTAAAGTTGAGTGTATTTACAACAAGTTGGGTTTGTACAATATATTCGAACTAGTTTGAGGGGGAATGTTATGGGTCTACTTGTGAGAATATAAGATTTAGGGGGGTACGAAGGATTCCAAAAAGAATAATTTCCGTTTATCCATAACATTTTATATACAGAAATTTCTTAGCTGTATTTAGTTATTTGTATTAACTTTCTAATGCATTTTTTTATACAGTTAGAGGCAGAAGCAACTGCAAGAGCCATCCGCCTGGCTAATTTTGTCAATACACCCTTATATGTTGTTCATGTAATGAGCATTGATGCTATGGAGGAGATTGCAAAGGCCAGGAAAGCAGGTTACACAATTAATCATTTCCTTCAATTTTATACTTTATGACTTGGATATTTATCTTCTGCACTTGCTCTTATTTAGAGGCTTCCATCTGCAAGCAATTCAATGTTTTAGAATCCACATACATGGGGACTGTGGATTCCTGGGGTCAAAGGTCTTCACAGGCATGCACTTTATATGTGCACAGGATAAACATTCTCCTATGTCAAGGCATATGAAGCTCTTTTTGATAGTAACAAGTCAAAAATAACAGAAATCTCCAATCGGACAGCAATTTAGAATTTTGGTATTGATGAGGATCTCTATCAACCATCTTGGAGTTGAGACATGCTGACACATAATATGTTTTAGTAAAAGTCTTTACTAACATCACAATGAATTTCTTGCATTTGATGAGAGCATCAATTTTGAAACATCCTAGTGAGATCAATACCATAATTTCCCATTACCCAGATTAAATACTGCTCCCAAGATGATTTTGTATTTGAATTGTTTAGCCAACTTATCTATCAAGTGGTTGACAAATGGTAGTTGAGCAAACATATGTAATTGATGCTCATGCCAATTGATTTCAATTTCAGGGCACAGAGATAACCATACATATCATCTGTGCATTTGCATGTGATGAAATTTTTAACTGTGCCTAAAAACATGCATGAATACCAAAAACATGGAAAAATTCTAGCATAGGGTTTACCAGGGATCTTAGCCATAGAGTAATTTTGCCTTTAGGATTGCTACTTTTGCTCGGTATCTTAGTCATAGTCCTATTTTCTTTTAGGACATCAAGACCGCTATTTTGCTTCATATCCTAAAAGATGTTATCTCGTCAATCACATAGATGTTGCTTTTAAAGGATAGAAAGCCAAAATTCTATAAGAAAGTTCTTTCATTAAGCTTTTATACTTCAAAAATTACGACCAGACCTCTCAGAATAATCAAATCAAGCTCATACAGTATGTAAGTGATTCATGATTGACTAACAGATGTAAGGGAGAAAAAAATCTATTACTCATTCAGTATTTGTAGTCAATGATCTTTGATTTGCGTATGACAGTATTGCCATAGTATGCTTTAGACAGAAATCTGATATTTACTGAAAGTAGAGAATTTTCAACAAACCATAATCCCAAGATGATTTTGAATGTTCTAAAATTTAACATTTCCCCCAGTGATCTTCCGAAGGTTTGCTTAATTGTGTGGGATCGATAGGAGGGAAATGGAGGGGGAAGAGCGAAACACGCTTTACAGATGAAAAAAATGATCACACTCCCTGTTTAATTTGTACAGTAGACCAACAGCATCAAGCCCCATTTAAGTTTTCATTGGTCTTCCACTACCGTCGATGTTACAAACAATCCTAATTGACACACCTTATCTAATTACCTGCCTTTTGGAAGGATTACTGACTATAGACAGTTCCCCACCATTTCAACAATCAGTGAGGCCTCTGTCAGGTCTTCTAGTAATAAATTTGACTAGATTGGCTTCTAATAGTCCAACTCAGCTCTTTTTTTAGCATGGTGGTTGACAGTGAATTAAATGGATAAGTCACTAGAGCATATTACAGGTCTCACCTTTCAAGAGATTGGTTCTGTGGAATATTTCATCAAGATGATTTGGTGCTTACATGGATAATTTTGTTGTAAAAAAGCTTAGATTGTGAATATTTCCTTCAAGAAAATCCACAATACTGTTACCTTCTTTTAAGAATGATGCATGATTTCTTTTGTACAAAATTCTGTCTTCTTCTTGTTTTAGCAAGTCACCCAGTCTTAGCTTGTTAGTATTTTGGTCTTAGTAGAAAATGAATATATTTCATACACCAGTTGAGTTTGTAACTTGTTCTTAATCTAATTCATTATCATTATGAATTATAGGGCAAAAGGTCATTGGTGAACCAGTTGTCTCTGGCTTAACTCTGGATGATTCTTGGCTTTGGCATCCTGACTTCACTACTGCTGCAAAGTAGACCCTAATTAAAACCTTTCCTGTTTTGTACATTTTCTCATGAACTTCCATGCTTGATAGGAATGAAGATCAGTTTTATTTTCTAGATATGTAATGAGTCCACCAATAAGGAAATCAGGACATGATAAGGCTCTACAAGCTGCCCTTTCAACAAATGTCTTACAGGTTAGGTTCTGTTATATACTGTTCTATCTTGAAATATAAATGGAGACGTTTCCCTAATATCTTAATTGTTAAGCGTAAAGAAGGGGTTCTTTTGTAAGGGTCTTGTCATTGTAAATAATTGTAAAAAATCACCCCCATTCATGTTGAGTCTATAGGCTGAGCACGGGTTCAGCTAGACTAGTCTACTTTCTTATACACAAGGCAGTCTTGTCTTATATGATTGATCTGTTCATTAAAAGTGTATGTTTTTAGGATAAATGGTCATCTAATCCTACTTGCGATGTTCTAATGGTAACCCCTCCATAATAAGCACCGCCTCCAACATTTTTGTTGTCTCTGCTGCTACCATCTACCACCTCTGAGTTTGCCATCGTTACTATTTTATTCTACTATCATATGCCACTATATTAATGGTATCACAACAATTCAAGTTTTGGCTTCTTCACTCCACCACCATTGTTCCCACCATTCACCAAAATCATCACTTTTTATTTCCATAACCACTGTTGCTACTTACCATCACCTGCAACCACCAACTCTGTATTGCCTTGTTAACTAGCACCACAACAATCACACCACTTGTAAATATTACTTGCAGTTCTTTTGTGAAGCATATAGATATCTGTTCTTGTAGGTGTCTTATTTTTTATTTCAGTCATAAAGTCAAAGTAGAGGGTAATGAATAAATTTACATTATTTTTACTGTCATGCAGCTTGTAGCAACTGATCATTGCACATTTAACTCTACTCAAAAAGCTTTTGGCTCTGAGGACTTCAGAAAAATCCCAAATGGTGTCAATGGTATGCTCTATTTCCCATAATTCCCATTGTTCTGCTGATTTAGATATTTATTCTCAGCTGGAAGTTTTCACAAATATCTAAAAACTATTACTATGAATCCCAGGTATAGAGGAAAGGATGCATCTTGTTTGGGACAGGATGGTGGTAAGATGAAAAACCGAGACGATTAATCTCTCTTTACCCAGAATTTTTATCCAAAGATTGTTTGAAAAAATTGACTTTCTTTCAGGAGTCCGGACAAATGTCTATTACTGATTTTGTGCGTGTAACAAGCACTGAATGGTATGATGTTCTAGCTCAGCATTGGACATTCTAAGTTAATGAATACATCCATGTCCAAGTAAATCATTCATACAGAGATATATCTACGAAGATTTGGTTATGTTTCTCATCATACTTATTTGCAGTGCGAAAATATTCAATATTTACCCGCGAAAAGGTGCTGTACTGGAAGGCTCTGATGCTGATGTTATCGTATTGAACCCTAATGCAACCTATAAGATATCCGCTGCTTCTCATCATTCAAAAACTGATACCAATGTATACGAAGGGATGATAGGAAAGGTATTGAGAAATGTTTAGCATGATTCAAACATGATCCTTTTATACTTACTCATTTTTCTTTTTGCTGAATATGGGCACCGCTCCATTTATTGGTTTTAAGTTCTACAAAGTGATGGTTTAATGTTTTACCTAATTGTCGTTGGCTTGTCAACGCAGGGAAAAGTCGAAGTCACTATCTCACAGGGGAGGGTGGTTTGGGAAGATGATGAACTGAAGGTCACACCAGGATCGGGTAGGTACATCAGGATGCCACCTTTTGGTTATCTTTTCGATGGCATACAGAAGGTTGATGCTTCATATCTTGCATCTCTTAATGCTCCGGTTCAACGCAGTAAAGCTACGTCATGATCTTTAACGAGTTAATCTGTTCATGCCAAAATAAATGATGGAATGGTCAACTGGTATGTAGACCCACATAATACATGTAAATTACCGAAGATTTGGGCTTTTTTTTTTTAACTGCCTGAATAAAATATATTTTGAAGGAAGTCCTTAGAGGAATTTTATTTTGTCCACTCTGTGAGTTTCGGTCGGTTCAGATGGACCAGCGAGCTTGATGTGTTTGTTGGACGATTCTCGTAGCCTATGTTGTTCTGTAAGGCTCACAAATTATGCTGAAAGACTTAACGTATTTAGTCAATTCTCAATTGATTTAGTTGATAATTAGACTTTTGGATAGATTTTTTTTTTTTACCTTCGGACATAGTTAAGTTGGTTATCAAGTTTGTAAAATTAAATAAGGGAAGGGTTGAATTCTGATAAAAATTATGAAATTATCTTTCATGGGGTGGTCAGTTTTGATTTTTTAATTTATTTCTTTCTAACAGTGGGAGAGTCGTGGGACGATGGCCACTTAGTTTGATGGATTTATAGAACTTTTTTTATTTTTTTAAATGTACAAAAACAGATGTACCTTTTTCAGGAATTCTAAAATTCTAGAAGATTAAGTGCTTTAAATAAAATACTCAAACTTTGAATTTTACCTGGTCAAAAAGATGATTCCTTGTTCTCAATATTTTTGTTAATTTATTTTGAATCAATATAAAAAAGATAAATTTTAATATAAATGATCAAAGATATAAGTCTTAATATTTTTGTTAATTTATTTTTAATTTAATATAAAAGAGATAAATTTTAATATAAATGATCAAATATAAGAGAAAATATATTTTGATATGTCAAATTTTAACTTCATAATTTCACTCGACAACCTTCGGGGCCACCAACGAGCGTTCCTCAAACGACACACTTATTGAAATCGAACCAATCCATTGGGCGTGCCAGCCTATGCATTTTCCGGAAAAATCGGCTTTTAGGTGGTCAAATCTGACTTGGAAATATTTTATCAGCTAGCTATTGAAAAGAGTATTCTGTTTTTTTTCGAACGCCTACAAAAATTTGATGTCCATATTTGTTTGTTAAAATATAAACTATTAAAACCTATAAAATTATATTCACATGATATTTCTGCAATTAGATATTGAAGGATATGAACGTAATTTTGTTCGTTTCTGGATGGTTGATTGCCAAGCCATTCCTTTCCTTCGACGCGGCCGCCTTGACTGGCTTTCCAGTTCCTCCTTTTCTCCCATATAATCAAGTCCGCATCTCTTTCAGTTTTAGATCTGTAGTCAAACCTCTTCTTCTCTGCTCCTCCTCAAAGCAAACGTCTTCCATGGCGGAACAATTGACGGATGATCAGATCGCCGAGTTCAAGGAGGCCTTCAGCCTCTTCGACAAGGACGGGGACGGTTAGATCCCTCTCTTCTCTCTTCTCCCTTTTTCTTGTTCGTTCTCGGATCTTCTTCCTTTGTTTGACGGATCTCGTGATTGATGGCTTTATTCCTCGATCTACTTCGTGGTCTCGGTGGACTGAGGGCTTTTGATCGATCTGTTGTGTTCGGATCCGCACTAGCTGTGGCCCTTTGTAGGTTAGGGTTTTCTGTTCTGCTCGATGGGACCAGGTTATACTCTTATACGGATTTGTTGTGATGATGTTCTGCTTGGTCAGGTAGGCTGCATGTTTTGTTGTTCTGGTCTATTGATCCGTGTTGTACTTGTTGGTTTTAATAGCGTTGACGGGTTGTTCGATCTTGCTGTGTTAGTTTCCCATTGTACCTCGCAACTGATCTGAGGTCGACTTATTGATCTTTGCTCGTATCCATTTTTTTTTTCACTTTGTAGTATTGCCCTTTTTTTTTTTTTTTACCATTATTGATTCATGTGATTATCCTGTGCTGTTAGTGTTCGTTTGTGCTGATTGATTGCGACAATGAGCATTAACAAATTAGTAAAAAAAGCTCCATGTAAACAACCCTCAACAAGAGGTATAACTTGTAATCCGAATAATTAGGATGTGATGATATGAGTTGGAGCTCCACTCTGGAACCATGTTCAGTTGACAGTAAGGTGTCTCGTTAAATGTTGTCAGCTTCCTGGTTTTGTGTAGTGAAAGGTTAAAAACTAGATTTAATCTATTCTTGTCGGGTTTAAAAATTAGATTTAATCTACTCTTATCCGGTTTTCTTTCTTATTCTCATTGTGCCATATTCTGTTGACTTAACTGAGAATATCGTCTTTTGATTTTTTTAGGATTGCATTTGTGCAAGTGGATCTCATAGTTAGCTTTGTTCTAGCTTCATGTTTTGCAATTACATTGAATTGAATTTATTGCATCAAGCCACAGGGTTACTGAAAGCTAGCGCCTCTTTTATCATATCCTAACTACCAGAGGAAAAGGAAGTGGAAATAAAAGTAGTATATTCGAAGAGGTCGATTGATATGATTAGCAGGAAGGGTCCCATTTTTTGCACAGTTTTTCCTTGAATTAGTTTGTATTGGATGGGAGCCTAGTCTGATTCTGTTAATACTGACTTCATATTAAAAATAATAATAAACACGGAGTTAGATTTAGAATATCAATTTCATTCTTCGTTAATATAATTGTTCATTACCATTTGCATAATTCATTGGACTTAAATTCAACCGTATTATTTAGATAAGATTGAAAATCAAGTCATAATATTGATTGAATATCAAACAATAATATATGTTTAGATGATAAGATAAACATAAGATTGAATAATGCATCTTATTGTTTGATAGGCATATCATTGGACTTAAATTGGTAACACATTAAAGAGTGCCATAATACTATGAACAATATTTATCAGAATTCTAAATGAGTAAGAAAATGATATAAAAAATTGAACATAATTTTTACAATACTATAAAAAAATTAAACCATGTTATTCAATGCACATTCTAAACCATAAAGTAACATACTATGGAGGATGGATATGGAAGATAATTGCATCTATAGAAAATTTAAAATGACAAGTTGCATGTATTAATTGCTTATATGGATTTATCTAGTCATTGAGCTCTGTACAACATAGAGTTGTAATTGTCATTGAGCTCTGCACAACATAAAAGAGTGGTCAATGCCATTAAGCTCTACACCTTATCGTCGTCATCATCATCGTCAATCCTTAGTCTAAATCTATTTGGGGTCAGCTGTAAAGTATAAAAGGGTTTGATATGATATATGATAAGTTAATTCCAAAGTTGTAAATGAAGACAAAAAATATCAAAGTATGTTGACCACTAGGGGTTAAAATTGTTATTGAAGGAATGAAGGCCCACAAGAGATATCACAGTATGGAGAGTGCTGATGTTTCTGGAACTAGGACAACTTCAACCCTCTATAAAGTTCACATTTAAAGCAATCTTGTGTACTGAGTTTATCTTTAGTTTAAGCTGATTTTTGTAAAATTTTGCTTTCCTTGTTTCAATGATATAGTTTGAAATTATTGCCTACAGTCAATATTAACTGTTCTTATAATAATATGTTGAAACTAATTTTCTCTATATTGGCATCATTCTTGTTTACACGGTTTGATTTTGTCGAAACTAAACAGGTTGCATTACGACTAAAGAGCTTGGAACTGTGATGCGATCATTGGGCCAGAATCCAACTGAAGCAGAGCTGCAGGACATGATCAATGAGGTCGACGCGGATGGCAACGGAACTATAGACTTTCCAGAGTTTCTTAATTTGATGGCTCGTAAAATGAAGGATACAGACTCAGAAGAGGAGCTTAGGGAGGCCTTCAGAGTGTTCGACAAGGATCAGAATGGTTTCATTTCTGCTGCTGAGCTTCGTCATGTCATGACCAATCTGGGAGAGAAGTTGACTGACGAGGAGGTCGATGAAATGATCCGTGAAGCCGATGTGGATGGTGATGGTCAAATCAACTATGATGAGTTTGTTAAAGTCATGATGGCCAAGTGAGAGCTTTCCAAAAATGACTTCCTTATTTAAAAAAAAAAAACAAAGACTATCATTTCAGATATGTAATGTTTGGCTATCTTAGTTTTCAGAGTAGGGCAACGCTTGTTTTCTTCTTGCTTTGATGACTGGGACTATTTGTGAATTTGTAATTCTGGTTCTCGTTTGTGTTTGAAATTTTATGTTGTGTTTATTTTAGTTATATTTTGCACAATCGTATGTATGTTCATGCTTTACTGAAAAAGCTGGAAACCTTAGAGTATGAGCCTTCACTATATTAGTTAGTCTAGAGTAAAAGTGATACGAACCTACACCATATACGACTTTGATAAATATTCCGAATGGTCATTGTTTCCGCATGCTATCTAAGACATGAAACGGAATGCCACATCTAAACACGGCATACAAATTGCCAAAACTTGATGAAGAAACTATCACATCATTACTGTCATATTAATAATTATACGATATATCACATTAACTACTTCCACCTAATCTATTGAATGAATTCTCATTTAGAAAGCAAGATATCTGAAACGAAGAATGTTTCAATAAATATTGGCCGAAACACGTCTTCTCCGGAACTTGGAAATAAAACAAATAAATATGGCGGGACAGGTTACATCAACCATGAAAAATGTTGGAGTCTGCACCGTTAATTTTCATTGAATTCAGTTGCACTTAATTGGCCATTTCAATCAATGCCACTTCCAATTGCTCAAAACAAGCTCCCCACCTTCACTAAATGCAAGGAAAAATAATATAAAAAATCAAGTAAGTTAGAATTTTTTTTTATATAATTTTTAAGGTAATTATTAAAGGTATTTAAGTAATATTATATTTTATAATTAAGTTAATTATATCCTTTCTCATCTATTTTCACATCTATTTTCATACTTAAATTTAAAAAATTATCTCTCTATATTATTTAATATTACTTAATTAATTTCTTGATTAGGTAAATTTAATTTTCTGACTAGGTAATCAAAAATTCTGGCTCACCAAATTCTAGCCATCTAAATTTATAATCAACAGTACAGCAGTACTTCTATCGTGGTGTATCAAATCACGAGATAATTTATAAATAGCGTACTTAATTTTTTGAATTGACTAGAAGGTATATATACTTTGGTAATTATTAAAGTGCATACTAATTTGTTTGATCTTTCCATTTATCCATTCCCCCAGCTGTATGCAACATTAATATCCCTCTTTTCACTCGTGGAAGTAAATTTTTCTCCCTTTCTCTCTCACATCTATCAATTTTTATTCTACTAGAATTTATTTTTCAAAACACCAGTACCATGGAAGACCTTAGAAATTTACAGGATGAAATGGATACAATTAATCAAGTTAAAACCCACTAATTGATACAGAAAAATTCTAATTGTACTCATTTCAGATCAGATCTTATGAATTTTTAAAGTTATAAAGAACTCAAATACACTATATATTATTTATTTTAGCTTCTGTGAATATGTTAAAATATTATTTAAAAAATTGATTGAAATTTCATACTGGGCCTAATATGAGTTTATATCAGATTCACAACTCATATTAGGTCCCATATAAGTTTTAACCGATACTTTCCATAATATTTTAACACCTCCGGAAAAATTGAAATAAACAATGGATAACATATTTGAACCTCTTATAATCTCATAAATACACAGAAACTGGAATGGTTGCAATCAAAAGTTTCTAAGTTAATAAGTGGATTTTGACATAAACCCACTTATGGACCTAGAAAGATCATATTGCATCCATTTCAATTCCTGTATATTTCTGAGGTTGCAAGAATGCTTAAATATATTATTTATTATTTATTTCAAATTCTCCAGAGGTGTTAAAGTGTAATAAAGAAAAATCAACAAAAACTTCTACATTGGGCCTAATATGATTATATGATCAATATCAAATCAACAAAACCTACATGTTGGGTCTAATGTGATAATATGAATCATTTCAAGACTAACGTGAGAGTTTTTACCGATTCATGATTTATATTAGGCCTAATAGGGGCCTAATATAATTTTATCAGGCTCATCCGATTCATCCTTATTTCAATTTTATAGAAGTTGAACTAAACAATAGATAACATATTTAAACTCTTTAAAATCTAAAAAATTTATAAAACTGAAATAATTATATTAATCCACTAATAAATCTAGAGAGCTAGCGATAATTGTACCCATTTCAATTCA
>JBBPFP010000002.1:5876525-5894477 GCA_037974795.1 Kaempferia galanga
AAGGAGAGTTAGCGTAACATATATTGAACTAATTAAGGATATGTATGAAAATATAACTAGAGTAAAGACTTAACTGAAGCATTTCCAATAAAGATAGGGTTACATCAAGGATCAACTCTAAGTCCCTATATTTTTACATTAATTATTGACGAACTAACTACACACATTCAAAACACAATACCATGGTGCATGTTGTTTCCGGATGATATTGTTTTGGTAGATGAAACACGTAAAAGAGTAAATGCTAAACTAGAATCTGGGCGAAAAACACGGGAAGGAAAAGGTTTTAGACTTAGTAGAATAAAGATAAAATATATGAAATTTAAGTTTAGTGATATTAGACTTAATGAGACAATGAGACAATTATTAATGAGACAAGCTTTAAATATTTAAGATCATTTTTGCAAAACAATAAAGGGATTAAGAGAGATCTTACATAGAATACAAGCAGGATGATTGAAATGGAGGAAAGCGTCGGGTGTTTTATATGACAATAAAATACCTCTTGAAACTTAAAGAAAAGTTTTACAAAATCGTAGGTAGACCTACTATATTACATGGAGTTGAATGTTGTCTATGACTCGAGCACATAAGCAAACGATGAAAATTGTAGAGATGAAGATGTTAAGGTAGATGTGTAGATATACAAGGATGGATAAAATAAGAAATAAGAGCATTAGAGAGAAAGTCAGAGTTGTATTAAAGGAAAACTCCAAGAGACATGTTTAAGATGATATGGGCATGTACTTAAACGACCAATAAATGCTCTAGTTAGGCAACGTGAAACTATGACAAATACGCATATCAAACAAGGAAGACCACAAAAACTTGATTAGCAACAATAATTTACCTAAGTATAAATGATGATATAGTAGGAGATAGAGTTTAATGGCGTAAAAGGATCCATATAACCAACCTCATCTAGTGAGATAAGGTTGTTATTGTTGTAAAGGAGCTCAATTAGCCAGAACATTAACATTAAACAATACAAGAACAACACTAAACCCGTAATATAATTTTGAACTTACAATTAGGGCCTACCTTAGGCATATATGCGATTCACAATAAAGACCTAGTATTCACGGACTAGAATATGCATTTCCTTGTATATGTTACTAGTTAGTAACGAACTTAGTTTCCCTTTTGGGAAATGGGGTTAAATATTTTGAATGATGCTCCAGTTAGCTAGACTAAGGATAGGCAAAACATTTTATTATTAGCAAGCTTACACTAAAACAAACATATCCTATATATTTTAGCTTCCAAAATATAACTTTGTGGCATATAAGAAAACTCAACTATCATATAACACAAAGCAGAAAGAAACATTATTTTTCTTATCATTAACAATCCAAAAAAAAATATTGGCACAGTGAATTTAGGCCCATATTAGTAAGTTTCAGATTTAGGGTTTTACCTTGAGTTCATATATATCCACAGGGTTATGCCTTTATGAAGTCAATACAATATTTTTCTATCTCTAAATTATATGTGGTATTAGAGCCACTTTCCAAGGTTAGGATTTTCAAAAGAAATATTCCTGCACTAGGAGATGATTGTCATAGACAACAACCAAACCTCATATGCAAGTTGTCTTCTTCTTCCATGCATCTCTCTTCTCAAAGACTAACTTCCATTTCATGATCTCCAAATCTCGGCTTGAAAAGGTGAACAATGAGAATAGAATCCCGTCTCCTACATCCACTACACTCCCCACAAACACAAGACTCTCATAGAGGTAGCTTTGTGTGAGCTATCATTATCACTATCATCATCACACAAGGAAATCACTATGAAGCAACCAATCAACACAAAGCTATGAGCCTTTCCATCTAGAACCAATATTCACATGACGTGACTTCTCTCGACTTCCTGATAGAGTTGCTCCACAATCAGGTCATCGCTCCACATTTTCGCAATGTAGTTGCTTGCCATAAGATCCTACTAAATATGACTCACTATTATTACTCATCTCCGAGATCTCTCACTCCATACAACAACACAAACCTTAGGAACACTTTTTGACCCTAATTGGTGTTAGGATGTTGTCACTCCCATTGATGATGAGCAAAAACCATTACTTGCGAGCTCATAATCTAAAGTAGTGGCTCTACCAACATGATACAATGTTGTCGATGTTGTTTCCTAAAAGGGATAACCCAAAGTCTAAGATTGAAGTCCTTTCATCAACCTCTTTGCACATGTTGTATGGAACTAATTGCAACCACAAATTGTGAAAGAGGATGCCCTACACAGACTATGAAAGAGGAAGACCAAAGAACACTCGATTAGCGACAATAAAATAAGATAAAATTTATTTAAATATAGATGATGATATAATAAGGGATAGAGCCCAATTACGTAGAAGGATTCATGCAGTCCCACCTAGTTTTTTTTAGTTGACATCATGTATCCAGCTCTTCGAACCAACTAATCCTGAGAGTGATCGACCCAGTCCCACAGAAGTTTTACATCGGCCACCATGGTAAATCAGAAAGCGCTCCTAGAGGCCCATTAGCGTTCTTAGGCCCGCTTTTCAAGGGAAAATTCCCCCGTATGCCGTAACAGAGACTCGAACCTTAAATTCCTTGGTTATCCGTTGGAGGGCCTAACCATTGCACCATTGTCCCGGGGCTCATGCAATCCCACCTAATGGGATAAAGCTTAGGAGTTGTTGTTGTATTTATATTTCATTATTTAATAGTAACTTTGTATCGAGATAAAAGTTGTCTGGTTTAATTTCCAATTATTTTATTATTGTACATCATATTGTAATGTCATAAAAGGAATGTGTTTCTTTGTGAGGTCCACTTATTTATTTTTGTGGCATAATTTCCTATTCTCCTTCATTACCCAAATTTTTAGTACATAAACTAACTAGTTGATTTAGTAGATCTAGCCAATGAACTCGGCTAAGTCAATATTTGGGTCCACAAGTGGTCTGATCCAACCAATGACCTAAAGTTCCATTGTGTTGGTTTCTGATTTAATTTTTATAATTATGCGCCCTCTTCTTGAAGCATCAAGCATCAAATCGTGCACGTCAATTAGACTCCTCCTTACCTTTTAAGAAAATGAGTGCCACTTACTTCCTAAGCACATCCACAAGACCTCATGGACAAAGAAAGATTTTCCTTTTGAAGATCTAAAGCAACTCTAGAACCAAGCAGAGGGGAGCACCACAAATACTAGCTCTTCTCATAACAAGACTTCTTTCTTCCACTCGTTATAAGGACTTAAGAATGCGAGCAACAACCACCAACGTTTGCTCGCAACAGCCTGCTAGCAACCGCGTCGCATAAAGACACAAGCACAAACATAAGTAATCTTTAATTGTTACTTGGTCGACCAATTACCAATGACCACACCTCATACGAACACAAGCATTGCCAATTTAAGCCTCTACTCATAACTCAACCACCTACGTGCTCCATTATGTTTCATTTCACCTATATGTGAGTGGTATCTTTATGTCCATTACGGAGGAAAAGGCAAGTTCTCCGGGTTTCATAGAAAATTTTCACATAATTTCTTCTTTTTTTTTCATTCTTTCACTTTTTCCTTATTTTTTGGTTGTTCCATTCCTCTACTTGAATACAATTGTTTTTTTTATGTCGTTTATGTTGCTTACCACTTATTGCATACCATCTTTTCATCTTCCATAGTCCATCCTCATATTTATGATTATACTATATTACTCATAGTCCCTTCACCGTCCCCTCTCTTCAAATCCTTCAAAACTTCTTTATATCCACGTAATGGTTATCCCTTTATGAAGTAAGGCAATACAATATTTTGCCTGTCCCTAAATTCTATAAATCTAAACAATCAATGAAGAAAATCATTCATGCTGTTAACTAAAATATGAAAGAAACTATAGCAAGCTTTAATTTATATAACTTTGAAGTTCAAAATTTACCTTCTGCTGGATCAGTGCTCTTTCCCTGGGCGATGTGCAAATTGAAAGTAGATGACATGGTTAAAACAGCTCCATAAAATATAATGAAAACTCCAACCATCTTCATAGACCAAGTTACCAAATAACACTGACTCAGAACCTGCAAACTACCTAAATATCAAAATGACTTCTTTTAAACAAAATATTAGCAACAAACAAGGACATCAATATAAAAGCTAGTAGATGAGTCGCCAATGGTCCTCTTATTGTATGATATATAGTGCTATATAAAAATTTTACTTATCCAAATAAATAAATAAAAGCTAGTATATAGGTTAGCATGCTGCAAATTTGTTTCCTCGAACTCTTCTTATTTCCCATGTAACAAAAGTATCCAAGATTTTCAGTATAAATTATAAGAAATATGGGACTGTATGGCCATCAGAATTTGTCATATTAGCAGTTAAATTCAAAGATCAACTCCTTTCTTGAATCACAATTTGTTGATGAATGCACATATGCTAAGAATTTACAATGTCATGGTAACTGAAGTGAGAATGATAAGAGTTGGCAAGTTTAACAGGGAAGTCAAATATTTGTACCAATGCCAAATGCAAGCAAGCATGAACTAATCTGAAATTGCATAAAAAAGTTCAAGAATGATTTAACAGGATATGCATGTCCAAAAACTTCCTAACAAATTAAGTATTATATCTCTCATAGCAATGCAATAAGATTCCACACAGCATAGGTTAGTTTATAGAGTTACAACCCACACAACACTAAGTGTTAGTTAACAAGAGGAGACCATTTGGCTAGTGCAATCAAATGTACATATGTCAATCACATATAACTGTTCTTATTAGAAACCTAATTTAAGAGTTAGGGACCTATTTATAAATATACAAATCAAAATATCTATATATATGATATTCAATTTTCCCAAAACCATATGATAAAAAAGCGAAGGAACAGTCACTTTAGATTTAGCTTCACCAATGTCATCATGGTCATCGCCCTTGCCAACATCTTCATCTCCCTCCCCTCAACATCTCCACCCTCAGCCCTGATGAACCATTAAAGTGTGGAGGTTGTAGAAGAGGCTCATTCAAATTTCAGGGCTAGATATTGGAGCACAAGTTCATGACTCTTCTGCCTGTTGGGTTGTGTTTCACCTTGAGCTCTGTAATGCTAAATTGGACTGGGTTGATAAATGTTCGTGCAAAAGGTATATTTTCTTCTTGCATTGTGAGGGTGATCCCTAGTCTTTGGTTTAACCATTGTCCTCTCCTGCAGAAGCATTGAATGGTGTTTGTTCTCGTGCTTTTATTCTTCATTTTGAGAGTAAATCGTTACTTCATTCTGATTTTCTTTCCTTAACCCATGCTTGTTGGCAACAAGCGGATCTTAGGTGCACCTCTAGTTGCCTAAAAGTGATAGGCTTATGTAAAAACTGAGATAACTTAGGAAGTGCACTCAACCATCGACATCCTCTCTTTTTGTCTTGCTACTCTATCGAAGAGAATTTCTCTCTAAGGAGGTAGGGGGGAAAAAAGTCCTCTTAAAACAGCACTAAACAATCTGTTTTAAGAACCCAAAACAGCACTAAACAACCCCAATCTGTTTTGATATTCTGATAGAAATCAATCGAGAACATACCAAGATGCCGTTGTTCTACGTCGCGCATACAATTTTAAAACAAACAGAGACAGAAACATTCCAAACCAGCAAGAAAACAAGAACGATCAGCAAAAAATGAACTAGGATATACGAACCTGGTTTTCAATATCAGAGATTCAGAGACTAGCAACCCCCGATTGAAAACCCGTAGATCTACAGGACCAACTTTCTACAAGACAGAGGAGCTTACCACTTATCCAGAAACCACAATGTTCAAAGGCGTAGGACGCGCAGGGCGATCAGAGCGCTTCCCTAGAAGGATTCTCAGAGCGCCGCAGAAGACCGAAACACTCGGGAAAGATCAAGAATACACGTAACAAGGGGAAGAACGAGCCGCTGGGAATTAAGTAGCCGCATCGTTTAGGTGACCGCTTCGTGCCTCCACGTGTTTATTGTAAACTGTAGAGGGAAAAGGCGACCGGAGGAGTACGGTGAGGACGGAAATGGTATTCGTTTGCCCCTGAAGTTCGATGTGAAGCCAAAAATAGGAGGAATCTGCACGCGACGCAACGTCAGTCCCAGTGGTGGGTCCGCACTGAAAAAAAATTAAAATCCAACCCAAATTCGAAAAATCTTAAATTTGAATCCGAATTCAATTTAATCCGTAAATCTTAAATCCAACTCCAAATAATCCATTCAACCCTATAAATTTTTGTTTTTTTTATCATTTGTATACTATATTCTATTATTTATATACACAAAATATTTTAAATTTTAAAATAAAATTTAATTTACTCTTAAAATATCTTAAATCTTAAATTTAGATCCATCAGAGTTAAATTAGAGGAACTTAAATCTGATCCGAATTTGAACCCAATCCAATTTTAAAAACTTCAACCAACTTTGTTTTTTTTTCAGATATAATTTAAATGGAAAATGAATTTTTTATGGATCGGATTCATTGAAGGGTTTAATTCATTTTCGTTGGCACGCGGTGGTTGACTTCGTCTTTCCTTCGATTTTAATTAGCGGATTAATCAACATGTACGAGCTGATTGATTATTCGGAACACCAAAAGTCGTACCCAGTCTCGCAGGGTTCTGGAATTTATGGCGTAAATCGATATGAAAGGGATTATTCACTTTCCCGATTGACTTGCTAAGCTTAAATTTAATTCGATGTCTTAATAAGAAAGGACCACACAATTATAGTGAAAGATCTCTTATAATGTCATTTAGATGTTTGCATGACTTCATTTCGTGGAAAATTCAGAGCTTCTCCTGATCATGAGTAAATGTTAATTAATTAGATAATATAATTTAATAGATTTTTATTTTTCTGGTCTTCGCTTTAATTACGCTCTATTATTATGATACGTTTCCGTCGACAATAATCTAGAGTTTAGTTGACCAAATTTCAAAAGTAAAAAATAATAATAATATATTCAGTTAATCTTATTGATTATTTTTAGAGTGGTCGGAAGACAACTAAATATTCTTATCACTGCATCGTAGGTTCGGAGACAACCAAATTTCTAATGGAGATTTGAAGATTGGTTGAGTTTTAAAAAATAACATAAAGTTTATTTTTGTTTTAATTTCAGTTGAGTTTTTCTAAACTATTTTAAACTGAAGTTGAGAATTCAATCGTGGGTATTTAAAAAATAATTGAGCGTTTTATTATTGGTGGCAAAAAGACGACTTCGCTCGCTTTTAGCGTCCCTATCAACCCGTCTCAGGACCAACACGGAGGAGGTGAATCATAGGTGGCTACTTACTAGCACTTGGAATAATGACTAGCACATAAGGAAAGTATTTAACTTGGCTTTTATCATTGCACCATAGTCTCGAGGATACTTTTGGCACCGTAAATTTATTTTCTATGGTAGATGACAGCACGTCAATTTATTTTTTAAAAATATTCATATAATTTTAGTTTTGGGCTTTTCTAATTGGAGTTGACTTCAGTTCTCCAGTTCTTTGGGAACTAAAATACAGCAATCACATCACTTAAATTGACATTTACTTTGAATAAGAATGTATTCAACGAACTTAATTAAATTCGAGAATAAAAAACAAAAACAAAAGCATCACACTAATTAGGGTCTAATTATTTGTTGAGAATAGTCTAACTTGCTGGTTGGAATACGAATCCATCTATTTCAAATGGCTTTATTGCTAAAGTTAGGATTGAAGAGTGTGCGAGTCCTTTCACACTGCTGAAGGGGCATATTTGTTTCAAACTTTGATGTATTAACTATAATCATATTTACTTTATAACCTAATAATATATACCATCGTCAAATAAAAAATTGAAAAACGTCCAAACAAGTATTAGTTGTTTTAAAACTTATCAATGAATTTACATTATTTTATTCATTTGTCATCTAAATTATCTAAACAGAGAGTTTACAACTAATATTTGGACATTTAAATGACACTTTTTTATTTTACGCAGTCAGATGAATTTTCAAACTTTTACCTGCTTTGCTTTTCTAATTGTCATTTTTTTCTTCGGAAATGATTCCATCAATTCGCTCGACCCAATATCCCTATCAATTCATCCTTAGATAGTTACTAGCTATTAACCATTACACCGTCCTGAGGGGATAATTTTATTCTCTCAAGCGGCCAGTATAACCGATGCAAAAATATATACATATCCATCTAGATATAAAATAGTAACGTGTCACGTAGATTGAAGGATGATAAATCTCTTCGAATTAGAATGCCATGTAGATGAGAATGTGGAGTTATTATATTCAGCAGATATAAGGCTCAACTCCGGACAACTACTCCGGACTTTTGGATTCTAGGCGCCCTCTCAAGACTCTTGGATGTCTTCTTAGGGCACTTTAACTCTTGATCTCTACTTGGGTGTCATGGGTTATTAACATCCTCTCGAGGACTCCTTAATGCCTCTCGAGGCACCCGAGTGGGATCACGAGTTCTCAACGTCCTCTTAAGAACTTCTCGATGTCCTCTCAAGAACTTCTCGACGTCCCCTCGAGAACTTCTCGATGTCCTCTCGAAGCACCTGCCAACTCCTAATATCTACTCGAGACTTGAGGTTCTCGATGTCCTTTTGGGACTCTTAGATGTCTTCTCGAGGAAGAAGAAGGAAGAACCGAAGTATCAAAAGAGAAAGAAAATCTGATTATTTTAAAGAAAAGAGAATAGCACGACTACGTCATATAATTAATAAGGAATGATTAGCGCAAAAATTAGAATAAAAAAGGATGAATCTATTAATCTTGCTAATTTAGGGAAAAATGTGACAACCTAACTAAATCTTACATCATTTAAGAAATTAAATAATGACCATGTAAAAAGAAAATATCAATAATTTCTCTATAAAAGGGGATTTTTATTGCTTTTACATGCATGAATACCCTACTCTACGTACAAACAATTCTAACTTCCTTCATCTTTTAGCTTAAGCGTCAAAGTGACTATGTCAAGTACCCCTCGGTAGTCATCCTAACTCTTTTTTTGTGGTTGAGTTTCCTCTGTATAGGTTCAAAATCTTTCCACCCCTCCTGTGTTGTGCGGTGATGGATATATAGGTTACCCTTTGACCAACTCACCGATAAATCATTATTTGACGTTCACGAATATGATCGTATATGAATTATGGTACACAACTGTTTTCTAAATTAGAGAGCATAACTAAGGATGCAAATGAATTGAATCGAATCGAGCCGAATAATATAGAAATATTGATATTTTTAGTTGAACTCAATATAGAAACTTGAATTGAAGCTCAAAATATGCAAATAAGTCTAAGCTAAAACTCAATTCGAAATAAAATTTGAGTACGAGTTCCAATTTAATTGATCAAATTTTAATTCGAATAAATTTGAAATATAATTCAAGATGACTTAAATTCAGATTTAATTCGAATTACTCAAACTTATATTTAAACTAAAATGTATTAAAATAATTAAAATTTGATTTGAGTTCAGTTCACAAATAATTTGTGAATAATTAAATAACATAGATTTAAATTTGACTCAAAAAATTATTAAATATGTTTGAGTTTAAATCAAATTTTATAATTTTAAATGCAAATCAAATATTCCCCGTGAGCTTGCTTGAAAACCTCAAAAATCAACCTCACTCAATGACACCCCTAAGCATAAAAGCACTCGATACTGCCCAATCCTGTAAATCTACTATCCGATCCGAGTATATAAATTTTTTTTTTAATATCGATTCTTATGAAAACGGTTGGAGTTCGGTAAACAAACATGTCAGTGACATGCCAAAAATATAGACACGTGAATATTTGGTAATTTTAAATTCAGTATAAGAAAACAAATGATTTTCTTTTTTTTGTTTCCAGGCCGAAGCTGGCAACAAGAGTCCACTACAAGGCTCGATGAATCCCAACGCAATCCATCCAGCAGGCCCAATATGGACCGAAGTCTACTCGTAAACCGACCGCCTTCTTGATCCGCAAGGCAACCCTTTTTATCACATGCATCGCACGTGATTGGAATCATAAGTTGATCCGGCTCCCCGTCGGGTTTTCTCTCCAAACCCAGGGAACCATTTCTGCCCTCCTCCACCTCCCTCATGGCGGCGTCCGCCATGGTTCTCGATCCGGCGAAGCCCTCCACCTCCGAGCCCCCGCGGAGCTTCCCTGCCTTCCGCACCGACATTCTTCTCTTCTCCGCTGCATCCGACGAAGACGGCGACCTCTACAGCCGCCTCAAGACCCTCCAGCGCCAGCTTGAGTTCATTGACATACAGGAGGAGTACGTCAAGGACGAACTCAAGAACCTCAAGCGCGAACTACTCCGCGCCCAGGAGGAGGTCAAGCGGATCCAGTCCGTTCCCCTTGTCATCGGCCAGTTCATGGAGATGGTCGATCAGAACAATGGCATCGTCGGTTCCACCACCGGGTCGAATTACTATGTACGGATCCTTAGCACCATCAACAGGGAGCTTCTCAAGCCCTCAGCTTCCGTTGCGCTCCACCGCCATTCGAATTCCCTCGTCGATGTGCTGCCCCCTGAGGCCGATTCGAGCATCTCTCTCCTTAGCCAGTCGGAGAAACCAGACGTAACCTATAACGTGAGTGTTTTTTTTTTCAAGCCTTAATGCTTTTGCTACTCTCGGATAATCTATCCGTCGGTAATTTTCTGTTGATAACAACACAACTTTAAGAATTAGGGTTCGCGGATCTTGTTTCTTGCAATCAGAATTACGATAGTTCCTACTTTGATCGGATGAAACAATTTATCGTTTTTTTAAATTATTTCTTTTATGTCTTCTTGGCGCTAATTGTTCATTGGGGAAAGTTGCCGGCTTCTTAGGCCATCTCTTCACAATGAATCTTTTTCTCTCGAAGAATGATTTCTTATTCAGATTGATTTAGTGGAATCGTCACCATTGCTGCTGATTATATGCATCATGATTATCTGACGGGAGTCAAGAATATCTTATCTAGAGCTTTTACGTGATATGATTATCCATCTGTTAATAACTCCTTTATTCTTAAGTAATTGGAATTAGTTATTGTTAAATCTTGTGAAATTCTTTCCTGTGTCAGGATGCAGCAATTTATTGCCAAGTGAATCTGTATAATATGTTTTTGCTTCTTTACCATTATGGATGATCGAGAGAATCTGACCTTTCCTTAGGTTTTCTTTTCATTTGATGTAGTTTCAGTTAGTTTGGAACTCATAGGATGGAGAGTCTTATCTTCTTTTGTTCTAATTTAAGTTATTCATGAAAAATAATTGTTTCCTCTGTTAGATGTCCTCGTAGTGTATACTTTTCAGAGACTTAGGTGGACAGTTGGACAATGGAAAAAAACTGCAGAAGCATTTTCATAATATCCTGCAACAGTTATGCATGTTTCTACCGTGGATAACCATCACCTTTTTCATACTGATACTGTGTATTTATTGTATTTATTTTTTAATAAAAAGATTGCAACCCTGAGCATCATATCAGAATCTTCCATTATTCTTATTCTCATTCTCGATGATATCCTTATAAAAATTCAAGAGTATCCTTGGCGAATTCGTAAAGTCCATCTACAGTCAGACTTGGAATATCTTTCAGATGTCACTGTTTTATTCTTGAATGACCAGAATATGAGAATAACAAAATTTTGAGCATTCTCTTCTACTTGATTCTGCTAAAATGGTGATTGCCACAATTTACAATGTTACAATAAATAAATATATTCTGAATGTTACAAACTGCACTACAGAATTTGCTGATAATTCCAGTCACTTCTCTTTTGTTGGTCATGCTTGTTTATGCTTTGATATTTTCATTTTTAAGCATTAATTTCGTCACTGAAATGTCCTAGATTAACATCGAGGAAGGTTCTTATGAATGATTTTTCAAAAGCTTAGTTCATGACATGTGTGTTAAGTAATGGATCATAATGGTTATACCTCCTATAAAACAAAAAAAATTTAGTATTCAGGAAATGCTGAATGATTTCTTTTATTCGTTAACACTAGCATTTCACTAAACATTGTCTGGTGCAATAAACCACACTTCAGAGTGAAACTTGTATTTGGGCGTTGCCAATGAAAACAAAAACATTTTAATTGGCTATCTTTCATAGTAATTTTTAAGCTCCGGCATCAAATCATATGATACCATTATCTCCTACTAATCAAATGAGGATTGATTTTTCTGTTTGTCTGATTTATTTTCTTGTAATTCTTGTGTGCTCAGGATATTGGGGGCTGTGACATTCAGAAGCAGGAAATTCGAGAAGCTGTTGAGTTGCCATTGACGCATCATGAATTGTATAAACAAATTGGCATAGATCCACCAAGAGGCGTGCTTCTGTATGGTCCACCTGGTACTGGCAAAACAATGCTTGCTAAGGCTGTGGCACACCATACAACTGCTGCTTTTATAAGAGTTGTTGGGTCTGAGTTTGTTCAGAAGTATTTGGGCGAGGTATTGTCTTATATGATTCATTATTTAAATCTTAATATATTCTTCTGTTGGTTTTCTTTCTTCTATTTTCACCCAAGCATTTATAGGAATTTCATGCTGGAAGTTAACTTATATAAAAGTTATGTAATTTAGGAACAAAATCTTGTTGTACATAACTTCGTTTTTTTTTCCCCTTTCAGTTAATGCTCAGTGATTCTACTGGTTTCTGTCAATAGGCCACTAACCTAGTCATTAGGCATTGACCTCTTTGCCAGCATGTCATGGGTTGGCACTGCAAAAATGCTTCATGTGATGAAAACTTACTCGTAATGTGTGGCTTATGAAATTCTTTGGTGTTTATTTGACCTTCAGTTTAAGACACTTGTTTCTATAGTCAAGCTTTGATGTGAAAAATGTTTGTTTTACACACAATGATTATTGTCTGTGGCTCTGACATTTCATCATATTGCTGTCATCTACTTGTTTAATGAAAATATCAGAATTCTTGGTATTTTATTTTTATATCTTTTTCTATATGTATATGCAAATTCATATTTTAAGACATTCTTTGCCTCAGGGACCAAGGATGGTGCGGGATGTTTTTCGTCTTGCTAAAGAAAATGCACCAGCAATCATATTTATTGATGAGGTTGATGCTATTGCTACTGCACGCTTTGATGCACAAACTGGAGCTGACAGGGAAGTTCAGCGTATCCTCATGGAATTATTGAATCAGGTAAAGAAATTTAGAGGAATACGTGATGGAACAATATTGGTTTTGTATCCTTGAATTTTGACTCAATTTCCCGTGAGCGAAACAAATGCTACAATTCAATTGTAGGAAAATGTGACACAGCAGGCAGCATGCCTCAGTGAACAATATGTGCACTAAATTCTTTTAATGCAGAAAGAATTATGGCAAATTGCTTTTGTTTGTGCATCAGGTTGTGTGTCTTGATTAGGAAATCATTATTAAGATAAATAATAAAATAAAGATAAGCAATTTGGAGTTTTGTGGGATCTTTGTGTCATTTAAACTATAAGGAAAATTTACAAGACTTATATAATCTGCCATACCTTTATGTATTGTAGTATCAAATTATGCAAGTTGATTAAATGTGCAAAAACTAGTAATGTAGCAAATGAAGTGTTTTTTGAATGTGTATCTCTCATTATATTTGAATGTGATTTAGAAATCATCACTATTTTTGACAATTTACCAGCATTTTTATGATTCCAAACAAAGATTAAAACCATAGAACTGGAATTTCAATTCCATATTCTGAACAAGGCGAAGTTGTACCTATATTATCATGTACATCTATGCTTCAGATTTCATCCAATAGTTTCTGCCCAAGCTTCTATTGCTCATATGGCATTTAGTAATACTTGTTATCATTGCTGTTGCAGATGGATGGGTTTGACCAAACAGTTAATGTTAAGGTTATAATGGCGACTAACCGAGCTGACACTTTAGACCCTGCTCTTATTCGTCCAGGTAGGCTTGATCGTAAGATTGAATTTCCTTTGCCCGACAGAAGACAGAAGAGACTAGTATTCCAAGTAAGTGCTGCTGACACTCATATTTCTCCACTCTTGAAGATTACGTCTGCTAGAGAACACTATGTAGGTGAAAGTTGAGGATTAGCAGATGGTTAAGTTAGATGGAAGACAGACACCTTTTGCTAATAAAAACAAAGTTGAGAAAGTGACTTCAAACAGTGGATGAATTTGCACATTTGTTTCTCGTAGTCTTTAAAAATTTCAGAAGAAAATATCTTTTAAGTTTCCAAGTAAAGCGGCTAAATATTGTCGACCAAGAATCTTATATGAATAAAAAAATAAAATCTAAAATGTGCTAATTGAAATGCATGGTTTGATGTATAATTGATTTCCTTATTTTTGCTGCGGACATTTTCCATCAAAAGTTATTTTGCAAATTCCATATTATGACCGAACCAGGCACCTGCAATTTTGTCATTCTTTGATCAACATCGAGTATGATTTCTTCTCTCTTTTGGATCATCATATCGTTATAAATCTCAAAGTTGATGAGGTTTTCATTGATTCAATCTATATATTAACAATATCATGGATGGTTCAATGCACTAAACTGATATTGTCAGACCATGTAACAAGTTGGAATGATATAGGTTTTGAGTAGATGATGTCATCTGTGACAGCACTATCGGCTCTCAGCTTACTGCAGGAGGGTTGGAGAGCTTCATGGCCTTATATGACTTGAACAATAACTATATTTTGGGAGAGTAAAACCATGAGGATTCCATTATCAAGGTGTTCAATGTCTTGAGGATTGATGGATTAGCTAATATGCAAAAAACAACTTCGATTTTACTGATTTTTGAACCAAGGGAACTTGTTCAACTCTAATAATTGTAGAGCTCAGCACTTGCTGATTCTTAACTTCCTAACACTGGCTCTCCTGTGAGAGTCATACTCATTTATCTTTGTTTCCGGATTGCAAGAACCCGAATATAATGATACGCACAATGTCATTCCAGCTTGCCTACCAGGTTGTATCCATGTGCAGTAAATTGGTCTTTATTAAGTCTACCAGTTAAAGCCTGCAAATTCTGCATGTCGATTGACAGATAATTATGTACGATGATAATTTCCCCCCTTTTTGATAAACTTTCACTAGCATTGCTATGCTCACAATTTGATCATCTGTGCCCCATGAAAAGTGTTCAATGCTCAGAAATCAGATCAGTAACGAGTGGTAATATAAGATCTTATGTACTCGTAATAAAGCAATGTAGAAGTGATTTCTGCAAGTGAATATGTCTAATCTTTTACTTTTCTCTTTTGACGGCTCAAGAAAGATTATTCTTGTTATATGCTCCTAACTAAAGCCCTCACATGGTTTGTTATATAGATTTTTTAATTTTTATTTTATCGCTTTTCAGGTTTGCACAGCTAAAATGAATCTCAGTGACGAAGTTGACTTGGAAGATTACGTCTCCCGGCCAGATAAAATCAGTGCAGCTGAGGTCTGCTTCTATTACAGTTTATTGGTTCATGGACACTTGTCTCTCTCTTTTTATTCATTGGTTTTGCGCTCTCTCAGCATGCATGCCATCTTTATATTAGCTGATAATGCTGATTTTCGTCTATCATTTTTTTCTGGTGTCTTAGCTGTACCTAGTCACTACGCAAATACTATTCTTGTATTTACATGTGATTCTAATTTCTCAAAGGGGATACCTCCGGAAGTTGTCTTGTTTCTCTCCAACTATTAAAATTTGGAGATTACTTAGCTATCTAGCAAGTGAATTTCCGTTTCATGATATAGATTTGTAATTTTGTTGGTGCTTAAACAATATGAAATCTTAAAAAAAATACCATTATTGGCCTGCAGATTTCTGCCATTTGTCAAGAAGCAGGGATGCATGCAGTTAGAAAGAATCGATATGTAATTCTTCCCAAAGACTTTGAGAAAGGCTACAGGGCGAATGTGAAGAAGCCAGATACAGACTTTGACTTCTACAAATAAAACGACGCCGTTACCGTGCCACTGTTAAGCTTCTTTTTTGTTGGTCATTGAACATCAACGGCTGCTGTTATCTTGATGTAACCTTGAAGATGAGCTTAGCATCTGGAGGTATTGTTCTCTTGTTTTCAGACTAGAGTGGTGGAAATTTATCTCATCAACACGAAACTAATTAGTTCAGTCAATCTGTAAAATTTACTTTTACATGTACCCCAGTTTAGTAACTGAACGTGAGTTTCTGCTGCTAAACTGTCTATTAACGAGTATATGAATCAAGTGTTACTTTTTCAATTATCTGTTGACAGTATATAATTCCCTAAACTGTCTATTAACGATTATACGAATCAAGTGTTGCTTTTCGGTTATCTGTTGAAAGTATATAATTCTGAGTGAAATCTGAAACTGTCATGGGCATTGTTTTTCTTTTTATAATGTGCATGCTGAATACATCTTATACCTCAGTTCTATACACAAATTTTCGGCCTCTTTTCTAGATACGAGGCTTTAATATGCTAGACATTCCTCTCGGCGTATTTAAATTATTTTAAAAGTCATATGCCTCTTTTTCCAAATAAATACAATCAAATTGTACCACGGATACAAGAATATTCTTCAGAATTATCTTATGAGTGCACCGGGCAGGGTGCTCTGAGTAAGGTGGCCGGGCCTTTTCTCATATGATGATGATTTAAATTTCATGTTGGGCATTTTCAGATGCATGTAGAATTTGAACTATTGGTGAAATTGGGACTTTTCTGTTGCTTCTTTGATTTATCTGATGGATGGTTTTAGTTCATAGATCGTCTACCTTTAGAATTAGTTTCATCGTAAAAATACAGTTTCTAGGCAAATAGCTCCTATTCAACTCAATGTATTCGATGGCTAGGTTGTTGCTCTCTAAATAAGGCAATAGTAAGCTGTCCAGCGAGAGAAAGGGTCGTGTTGCCGGCTGGATCTCTGACAAAGACGCGGCGAGAAGATCATGGATTTGAATGGGAGAAAGAACAAAAAAAAATTAGGGGGAAAAAAATATAATGATCCACGAGACTCTAATGGCATCGTATGGATCCCATCACGTGGGACATCAAATATGCCAAGGGAAGTTCTCTTTCCTCCTCCTACCTCACTGTCGAATTAGAAGTGTGAACAAAGTTAGGAATACAAATAGAATGCAAAACTAACACAAAAAGAAAAAGATGTTTTAAAGTAAATTATATTATAAAATCTTAGGTTTATAAAGAAAAAAAATATAAATAGATAAAAAAGTAATAAATCTAGATACATTAACAGAAAGTATTGAGAGTATTAACTAAAAATTGAAAACGTATGGTGGAATGTGTCTTGGTGAACAAATCTACAATTTGGATGAGACAAATGACAAAGTGATAGTGTCATTAAATAATAATCAATCTTGATATGCTTGGTGTGCTCATGAAAACATAATTGCGAGTAATTTGAATAACATTGGAGTTGTCACAATGCATAGGGTTAAGGTTCAAGAGAAAAATACTCATATTAGTAAGTAGCCAACATAACCAAACAATTTCAACAATAGTAGAGGCCATAACATGATATTTTGGTTCGGTAAAGAACAAGAGACAACATTTTATTTTTTACTTTCCCAAGAGATAAAGAAATCTTCTAAAAAAACATAAAATCCTGTGATAAACTTACGATCTGTAGAATTATCACCCTAATCTACATCTGAATAGGTGCGCAACTCTAAGACAGAAGTAGAAGGATAAAGAAAAACTATGAAACTAGGTACCTCGAAGATATCGAAGGATGTAAAGCACAACTCTCCAATGTACTAGAGTAAGAGAAATAACAAACTAGTTGACAATGTGTACAGTATAAGCAAAGTCAAGTTTAATGATGATGAGATATACTAGACTGCCAACTAGAGTGTAAGATAAAGAAGGATCTGCCAAGGGAACACCATCAGTAGAAGAGTACCTAGCATTAGTGGAGTATTAACAGTGCGAGTATCTAATAAATGAGCTTGCTCC
>JBBPFP010000002.1:5963309-5980946 GCA_037974795.1 Kaempferia galanga
GAAAACAACTGAGCGAATCATTTTTTGTCAATGTCATGTGATGAATGCAACTAGGGTAATAGTATAGTGACATAATATTTTCCCAATTTTTTAAACATCTAATGATTGAATCCGAATGTCGAAAAGTTAACAAATAATTTTTTTAATAGACTATTGATCAACTTTGGATTTCTGGTTTGACTTGGTGCTTTATCGATGAAAAATTTCATTCAATAAAACTTCAAACGTCGATTTCATGTATATTTTTCAATAATTAAATATCTTATTCTTATTAGTTTCATAAATATAATTTTGTCTTCTCTTCCTTCAAAAACAAAATTATTTCAACAATTGATAGGCTAAGTTAACTAAAATAGGAAAGAAATTAACATACCAATTTCTAAAACTTCAAAAAAAAATTTAAAAGGAATATTTGATATCTTGCTTTCGAAAGTAACATAACATCTTTCCTAATCCTGTTATTACATTACATAAGCATAAAAACAAAGACTAATTAGAATCACATCATGTTAAGGGGTCAATTTAATTAATCACGTAATGATACTTAAGCTACTAATCTCCCGCCGCCACAGACAAAGAGCACCTTTATGGGGATACAAATCCGGATCACGGACCCCACCTCCAAAGTGAACGGTCGAGATTGAGCGTCCGTGTAATTCTCTATCTTAGTCATAAATAAGCCGCGTTACAATTGGTCAGTCTCCACTGGGCCGCTCTTGATCTTGCAATAGCGGGGCGGGTATACCGGGGTAGAATGGAACCGTTTGAGATGCAAATTTGTTTTTTTATCAGGCGATCGAGAGCCGTCCGATATAATGAAGCATACGGCCGGCGGAATCCCCGCCAAAACGGGCGACGAGGTGCAAGCCACGTGGCGGATCTGAAGGAACCGATCGCAGCCGACAGCGTAATGTACCGGTGTCCGTACCATATATCAGATATTCAACCGGATTTCCAGTACTACCCCTGCATGTTACCGAAATACAAGAAATACCATGTTAATCAGCTCGTATTACAGTGATCGTTAGGGGCACTTTCGTGCCTAGCAAACGACGAGTTGGTCGGCAAGTTTAGTAAGGGAGACATGTGGAGTTAATAAATGATTATCCAACCGACAATCGTAAATTATGTTTTGAAATTGGTCGATCCATGCGATCGTGGCCGTCCGATTTCTTGGACCCCACCGCTATGATTAATACACGCAACAGGCAACGGTCTGGATGAGTCAAAATAAAAAAGACCTATTTCGGCGCACCCACCATATGGCCTGCCATATAGGGCAAGTAGGCCCGTTCGTTGACCTAATGGAAGCGTAGGTAAGAGGAAGGTAGCGAGTGTTACCGTCACTAACAATTGTAGTATTGCGGTGAAGAGACATGATGGGAGTTTAATTTTGCTAGATAATGTTTAGTGTACAAATTGATTCCATTAGCACTGTTAACCCCTGGCGATTAGTTTATTAATTATATATTAGAGTGATAGAGGGAATGAATGGTCGATGGAATCTTTCTCGCTTTGTGCTTACTCTTCTTCTCTCGATCGCTCGATTCTCGCCTCCTTCTCGCAACGAGCTCCTTTCGTTGTTTTTAACTAGCTCGTTCCTCGAAACCCTTTTCCTCACGAGGGAGGTGGAGGAGATGAGATCTCGATCTTGTCGTGCAATGCGTGGCTTCATCTGAATCGACGGCATGCTCCGGCCCTGGTGATTGGGACATTTTGTTTTTTTTCTTGTAGGTGGGTCTTTGATTGACAAGCCGGAAAATTTTCTGTATACTTGGGGATTTTGAGCTTGGCGTTCTTTCCGTCGATGATGGGAGGACCCGAACTCCTGCTCTCCGGGTTTCTTGTACTGAAAAAAAAGTCCTTTTGATTTTGGATCTAAAATTGTACCTTGTAGGTTTTCAACTTATATGATATAAAAGGTTTTCGTTTTTTCAAAAAAAAAAAAAAAAGAAAAATTGGTGGAAGTTAGTTTTTGAGGGATTGGGATTTTAGTTTTCGATGAGAGTTTTGATTTTGTTGTTCTTATTGTTACTTTCTGTTTCCTCGATACAGTTGTTTCGTCTTGTCGGTGAGAGTGATGGACACGGCTGAGTTGGAAGGGCGTCTATTCATAGCTGGTGATCCAAAGGTATTGTTGTCAATCTGTTCTAGCGGAAATAAGACTCCAAAGAGCAAACACTCTAAAGAAAAAAAAGGAACGATATCGTGAATGAATCTCGCTTGACTGTTCTAGCTTAGCTTTCGTGTGATTGATATACATTTATAAATTTTTTGGTCAAGGTCATCCCGAACAAGCGTTTTGGAAAAGTTTGCCTTAACAATGTTGCTGTTGCTGTTGCTATTTGCTGTTTCCACGCGCATTAAGTCTGCTGCGTTGTATTCTAATAGGTCTAATACCATGTATGACGTCTATGTTACTATTTCATCATAGGACATGGAATAACTTTTTTCAAAGAATACTCTAATGAAATTGAAAGAGAGCATCTCAAAGTGTCGCAGTTATTTCTGTGGTTAATTTTTTATATCTCAAGAAGAAAGATTTACATGAGAAGACGTTTTGATGTTTAGAACGATTGGAATATGAAACTAAGTCGTCTTTTTTTGTATGAACAGGTACATGGGGAAATGTTTAGAGTGCTTCATGCATTTATTAGTAAGGTAATGGAGATCTTTCCCTTCATAGAAGCTGCAAAACCCAGAAGTAAGTCTGGCATACAGGCACTATGCTCTTTGCATGTTGCTCTTGACAAAGCCAAAAGTCTTCTTCAGCATTGCTCAGAGTGCAGTAAGCTTTACTTGGTAATTTTCTTTTCCACATTTTTTCCCTTGAATCTATTGAATTCAATCTCACTGAATGTCATCAACATAAATTGTTTGTAAACTCCTTATTACTAGCAAAAAGTTTGTCTCGGCGATGGAATATTATTACTCAGTTATGTTGTAAAATTAACTATCCGTGAAGATTTTACTTTTTCTTTTTGATAACAAGATTAAACATCTTTGATTCCTTTCATTCCCCATCAATTTAAGCAACATAAAAATTGGTTCAATTCACATACCTATTATATGTTGCATATTTGGAACTCTCATCCTTTCATGCTACTTATCTATTTTGTTCTAATCAATTACCTTTATAGGATAAATGATTGTTCTTCTGCAATCCATAGCTTTGTTCATGCTCTTTTTATGGTTGCTCAAAATGAGCATCTTTTTCCAGCCATAAAATTACTTTCTATAAAATTGAAACAGAATTGGCATCTTGAACACTCTGGAAATGCATTATCTTCATGGAGTTACTACATATTGGATGTGCATTATCAGGTTAATAAGCTAGATGCTGTTTTACGCCACTGTTTATTGTTTTAGCACATTTGTGTTGATTCCATAGGCAATTACTGGAGAATCAATTATAGTAAAGTTTGAAAAGGCCAAATGTGCACTTGGAGAAAGTCTTAGACGAGTTGAAGAAATTGTGCCAGAGCCTATTAATTGTCAGGTATGCTCCTACCATGTTTGCATGTAAATATTTGAAGTCTGTTATCATTGCCAAAATATTTACATCATATATTATTTCTATAGCTACATACATAAGTGCTCTTTCATCATGTTTCCTACAAGGGAGAAGGAGTCGAAATATCATGAAGATCGGAGTGAAGTGACTGAGGGGAAAGAAATATTGAGGGAGAGAAGGAAATTGATCCCTCATCTATTTTCCTTAAAGGGATAGAAATTATGGTCCATTTCCCTTTATTTTCTTCGTTGGAAAGAAAAAAAAGGATTCTGACTTCGAGAAATTAATTTTTCTTAAAATCATGAAAATAAATTAAAATAAAATGAAGAAAAAAATAATTTTGAAATTTTCCTTATAAAATTAGAAACATTCTAAAAATTAGAAACATTCTACCCAATAGGTGCTTTCAATCTTGGCCGAAATTGATAAATAGCCCCTAATTGTTTCTTTCCCTCCATTTCCATGAGAAGCAATGGAGGAAATTTTGATCCCTACCTTACAACCCATTATTCTCCCCTCATCTTCTTAACACTTAGTAGATGTATGCTATATGTGAAAATGTCATCTTACTCAGGATATTCCTTTCTTCCTATTGCAAAAAGAAAGCTAATCTGGTCAAGAGAGTTTACATTCAACTTGTAGAGATCCAATTTGATGTCATTTATGCAACTCTTTACTGAAAATATACAATTCAGTTTGAGCTAGGGATTCTGAAGAAATTAATTCATGATACATAGAGATTATTTGTATGCTTAAAATAATTTTCAGTTCAATTTTAAATATAATTCTAAATAAGTTGGAGAATAATTAAGATTTAAGATCGCTTCCATCACCTTTTGGAATCTTATGGTTGCTCTATTCTCTTGCCTTCGTTTCCTCTATGCTCACTTGGTGTTGTATGCTATGCTCCATTTTCAATTGCTAGCATTTCTCTTGTCTGTTTCTTGTTGCCCCATTTTATTGTCGGTCTTTATGTAACACATGCAGATCCATTAAATACTAGAACTCACAGCCCATTTCTCCGCGGTAACAAAAATATACATGCCCATATCTATGAACACATAAAGTGATATAAAATATTGTCTAAGTGCTGTATTTGATACTTCTGACTGCTATAAATTATTATGGTTTTTTTACCATTTACCTATCATAGGCCAGGATTATTCTGTTGAGCATTAGAAAATTGATATCAGTCCAGCACACACAAAATTAGACAACTATTCAATTTATGCATTTTACTTGTCTATGATAATTTTTTCCCCAAAGGTTCTATTTTTCCCTTTCTCATGTCAGATCATAGAAATTATTGGTGGGCTGGAGGACGCTGTGTTTGAGCTTGATCAGTCAGAGAAGCTGGCTGGTGATGAAATCATATCATTGCTTCAGAAAGACAGTAAACTGAAGAGCAATTCAAGCAATAGCAAAGAGTTTGAGGTTTTCCACCAAGCCGTTTTAAGGCTCGGGATTACTTCTTCTCGAGCAGCACTGACTGAAAGGAGATCTCTGAAGAAACTCATGGAGAGAGCTCGTGCTCAGGATGACAAACGGAAGGAATCTATTGTATCTTACTTGTATCACCTCATGAAAAAGTACTCAAATATTTTCAGAAGTGAGTATGCTGATGATACTGACTCTCAGGAATCAACTCCACGCTCCCCTTCCATATTGGGATTTGAAGAGGTGTCTAGTCCACATCGGAACAGCTACACCTTTGATAGGAACAGTCAGATGTTTGATAGACAGCTATCTAAGTTACGCTCTTTCAACTTCAAACAAAATGGAAGGTCTGGAAATAATATGCCAATCCCTCCTGAAGAATTCATATGCCCCATTTCCTTGCAGCTCATGTTTGATCCTGTCATTATTTCATCTGGACAGACCTATGAGCGTATTTGCATTGAGAAATGGTTCAATGATGGCCATAGTACCTGTCCGAAAACACAGCAGCAGCTATCTCATTTATGTTTAACTCCAAACTATTGTGTTAAAGGTTTGATTGCAAGTTGGTGTGATCAGAATGGATTTCCCATTCCTAATGGCCCTCCTGGGTCCTTGGATTTTAACTATTGGAGATTGAGTCTCTCTCAATGTGAAGCCATGGATTCAAGTTCCTTTATTGGCATAAATTCTTGTAAATCGAAAAGTATTAGTGTTTCTGATTGTGATGGCAGTAGCTTCCCAGAGGAGACCAAGGAGAATGATTCTGAAATTTTAAACTACTATCAGGACTGTGGAGCAGATGAGCTTGGCAAATGCCGAAGTGTACTAGCCTCACTCGGTGAGGTTAAAAATGCACAGAAGCAATTTAGAGTAGTGGAACGGATAAGGTATTTGCTGAAGGAAGATGAAGAAGCTAGGATCTTCATGGCTGCTAATGGAGCTGTGGAGTTGCTCATTCAGTTTCTGAGAACGTCCATATACAATGGCGATCAAAAGGCTCAAGAAGCTGGTGCCATGGCCCTTTTCAACCTTGCAGTCAACAACAATAGGTACAAAAGATTAATGCTTATTTGGTGGTTCCTTGATATAACTCGCATGTTATGATATGCTTTTTTCCCCTACTATTCTATTTATTGCTGCTTCCATACGACATTATCTACCAGTGTTTTTCTCGTATTTTAGTAGCATGTCCATTGCAACTTTAATTTGCACCTGGCCCTGGATCATTGCACATGTGCTCTTCACGTATATTGCTGATTAGTTTCAAGCACTCACATATCTCCTGTTATATTAGGAACAAGGAAATGCTCATAGAAGCTGGCTTGATACCATTGCTAGAGGAAATGATCTCAAATTCTGGAACGTACGATTGTGCAGCTGCACTCTACCTCAACCTTTCATGTCTTAACGAGGCCAAGCCCCTTATTTGCTCAAGTAAAGCTGTTCCATTCCTCATTCAGCTTTTACAAGATTACGAAAATGCCGGGAGCACCTGCAAGTATGATGCACTCTACACGCTGTATAATCTTTCCACTCATCCACCCAACATCACCATCCTCCTATCATCAGGCATCATCACCAACCTCCATCCGCTCATCGGATTGCCTTCTGCACCCGAAGGCATAATGTGGACTGAGAAGGCTCTTGCGGTCTTGATAAATTTAGCATCCAGCCAGGCAGGAATGCGGGAAATTATTTCCGATCCGGGGATCTTTTCCAGCCTTGCTGGAGTCTTGGACTTTGGTGAGCCCTTCGAACAAGAGCAGGTTGCATCGTGCCTGTTGATCATGTGCAGTGGTAACGAGAAATGCAGTCAATTGGTCTTGCAAGAAGGGGTGATCCCTTCCCTAGTTTCGATATCGGTGAATGGGACAGCGAAAGGTAGAGAGAAGGCCGAGAAGTTATTGAAACTCTTCAGAGACCAGCGGCAGCGAGAGCCACCTACCATGAAGCAGCAACATCAGCCGACGGTCGACGGCAACAGTGGAATTCAAGCGGCCATAGAAACCAAGAAATTCTGTAAGTCAAGATCAAAGAAGCTTGGAAGGACACTGAGTTCTATCTGGAAGAAGAAGAGTTTTTCTGTATACCAATGCTAGTGTCCTTGGTCAGTCCCAATCATGTAAATTTTATGTCAAGCATTTTCTTTCAGTTATTTGTTGAAATTTCTAATCTTTTCAATCAAGGGGAGTTGGCATTTTCCCTTTGCCTCCCTGAAAGGAAATGATGTACAGGCCTTCTGTTAGTGTGAATCAGCTTTCTCAGCTGTTTACTACTGTTAATTACAGATGAATTAAAATGAAGGAAATGCAAATCTTATTAAATAATCTTTCTGTCTTAATTGCGAATGATATGCCTCATGCTTAGCATCGCATAAAACTTGAGGGACGTTTATGTAAAAGGTCTAAAAAAAAGGCGTCGAGAAAAAAAAACAGAAAAAAAAAAACAAACAGCTCCGCGATGTGTCTTCCGTCCCTTTCTAAAAAATATAAAAAAGGAAAAAGCCGACGCTTAGATAACGGCGGCAGCACTGCAACAGCGGGCGAATTCTTCTGGCGGCTGACCTGATCTATCCTTCCCTTCTACCTCGGTAATCACGCGTCCCTCTTCTCTCTTTCGCTCTTTTTTTCTTTCGATAAGGAAACCGTACGCCAGAGCTATTGCTGATCAGTCCGGGGAGGTAGGGCTGAAGCTGAAGTTTTATACTTTCCAGATTCTTGGCGGTTTTGGTGATTTTTTGTGGCTGATCCATCTGTAGTTGATTAAAAGAAGTATTTGTTTTTTTGGCCTACCCTGTTTTTTTTTCTCTCTCGATGAGATGCCAATGAATCACAGTAAACTTCTGTGATTCATTGTTATTTGATACGATCAGATTAAAACTCTCTGATGGAGATGTCGTTGGGGATGTGATGGTGACATCGTCTTCGATTGAGCCTGACCTCCCGACTCACATGCCAAAGGATGAAGCCTCATGTTCTGAAGATCGATAGGGTTGGGGGTTTGCGAGGAGTTGCATTTGCTGATTATGTTAGTCATTGAAGGAGCGTGAGTAGTATGAAATGAGGTGTTTAGTTCTGTTGGTTTGTTTTTCTATTGCCTGGATGGGTTTGTTCCCTCTTTGTTTGTAGAGTATCTGGAAGAGGTGACCTTAATGTTTCCAAGTTATCTTCTGCTTCCTGCATGTTACATATCGAGCAAGTTATACATGGGAAACGAGGAGTGGGTATGGTCTAATTGAGTGGACTCATGTAGGGATATTAAGTAACATTAACTGAGAGAGTAGTCTTTGGGCAAGGCAGCTTCTTAGTTGACAGTGCGACATTCACGAGTGATTAGTTAGGAACGACTAGAGGTTCATCGAGGCTATTTTAGGAATGAGAGGGATAACTAGTATAATTTGTCTAGAATTAGGAGGATTGCTTGAGCCAATTTATAAGGTATAATCAGGTATGTCCGATAGGGTTTCCATGCAAGAGTTACCTTGGACCATGGGCTGAAGGATGAACCCTCATGCTATAGAGACCTGCAATAATTAACACCAAAGGTAGGAGTTCTCAAGGAGGTACATGATTAACCATTTGAGGAGATGATAGTGCACAAAGATAATTAGAATAACGTAATTAAGGACTCACAATATTTTTCTCAGTATAATAAGGAGAAGTAAAACCCTCTTTGTACTTGGAGACAATTGGAGGAGGTTACAACCTTTATATAAGTTGTTTGCTGCCTTCCCATCTATTATGTATCAAGACAATTTCATCTCTATTAATGACGATGCTTGGTAAGTTATCTGCAGGAAACGATGGGAATTGGTTGGTGGCCCCAGTTGGTGAATTTGACTTGGAGCTGCTAGGCAGCCATCGCCTGGAGTATAATCCTTGGCTGAAGTAGATGCTAGGTGGGCGGTGAGCCATCCTTAGCAGAATCAGTTGATCTTTCAATAGTTGACAGTGCTCTTCTTAGTTGGGCCTGTGGCTTTGAACAGATTTATCCACTTATCAGGCTACAATATGTGGGTATGCTCCTAGGTAGACCTTTTTGAGGATGCACACAAATCTACCCAGATTAATATTCTTATTAGGCATCATGAGAGAGTACAAGTCACTTTTGTAACCTATTCTTTTGCATCTAGGAGGGCTCACAATATCTTCAACCAATGGTAGGATAGACCCAACTTAATTTCATTTTACAAAGAGAGAACACCAAAATGACATGATACAAACTTGTTTCAGTAAACAGGTAACTGAACTCAATTATATAATTATTTAAAAACTGCACTAATCTTTTATGTTATAGAAAACAATATTTTAGAAAGTTTAATTGTATATAATGTAAAATTATATATTTTTTTAAAATGTCTAATTAGTTATATGTTATTATACACAATGTCTTATTGAAGTCAATGACACACCCATTTATGACATGATTATTAGGATACAACATGATTTGAGAAATTGAACTGAGGTAAAGGAGCTATTTTACTTCATAGATATTTCTTTCGTCTATGGATGATTGATAAGATGAATTTTGATCTCTTAAGTTACTGATTTAGGTTTTCCTACTTCAAGCTCAGAGTCATTTTGTTGTTTATATTGAAATTTATGCATAATTTAACTTATTTTCCATCTTGGTTTTACTCATAAGTCATAACTCTTGTCTCCAGCATCTATCCACTGTGGTCTGGAAGGCATTGATGCCCAATGTCAACTGGGATTTCAGCTAGCTGGATAAACACTACTTTAGATGGTCGAAGAGGACCTGATCATTCACTCTTCAGGTGTCATTAATTCTAGAATAAAATGACTATTATATTAAATTTCAATACATAACATCAATGCAGATCGAAGCCTCAACATTTGTCATAGGCATCTGTGTGCTCTACCACTTGAGCTGGCAGGCTATAACTTCTGTTATTAATCAATATATTTGTGTAAAAAAACATAAAACATAATGAAAACATTAAATTGGTATTAACTGTGCTTAAATTCTTGTTCTCTCTTACTTTTGATGGGGTGTCTTGCTTTATCGAGACTGTCTTTTAAAAAAAAAAGAAAACCTTTAAAGATGTGCTTGCCTTTCTCTTTGAACAAATGGGTGAACCATGCATGTTAAAAACTTTGGACTAGGGATAGTTTACAGAATTTTCAAAGTGTTGCAGCTCCAACATAGTGCCTCATCAAATTAAAATGATATCAACTACCCCACAGAATTGAAATAAAATAACACAGCGTGAAGAATTTTTTTTTAAAAAAATAATCATATCTTATTTATTTAATTCTTATATATATATTTTTATCTCAGATGCAGGAGGGCTTACTTCACATTCATGCAATCTTATTGGTTGCAAACAGCAAATGAGTTATCTGTTTCGAGAGTCCAGGTTGCTGCAAATTACTCAGACTCAGTACCTGATTCATCTAATCATAACAGAAATCATGGATATCACCCGCTTGAAGAACTGAAAGAACGTGAGAAGAACAAAAACAAGAACACGAAGCTTGCAGATGCTGAAATAGCTAGAACAGTGGTTGAGGTACTTGTAGAGTTTAGGTGGAAAATCAGCATTGCAATTTGCTGACATGCTAGGTTTTACCTTTTTCTCTATAATATGCATTTCTAATAGTGAATATTGATGCAAAAATGTGATAACGCTCACGCCAAGTGCCCCTCATCGCCGGCCCCACGGTGAGATGAAGGGAGGTGAGCGGCTCCCTAAGTGGGAGGGTTATTTCCCGCAGCTGCGACTTGAATCCTTGCCCCCATTGATGCATGTCTACCACTTGGGTACCAATTCAGCTACACCGTGGGGGCAATTTCTAATAGTGAATATGTGTGCATGGTAGGTGGAATGTTCTTTATTACGATAGTATCATATTGTCTGTGCTGATTCTTGTTCTGCTTTTAGCACATTAGCACTTCTAGTAAGATGTTTAATACTGGGAAAGTACAATTGTGAAGTTTCTTTTTGTGTGAATACTTTAGATGTGCTGATCTGTCTACTTATGTTGGAAAATGTTTATGACTTCCAAGGTGTAAGAATTTCTCTTCTTCTTAGGCTAATAGCAAGGCTTTGGTAATATTTCCTGGAGGGATACATAATGAACCCCATCGTCACGCTTCATGGGCAGAATTTCACTATGTCATTGATGACTATGGAGGTTGGGTTCTTGATTAACATCCTTCTTCGCTGGCACACCATGTTGATTAACATCTTACTTTTATTTGTTTCAGATATATTTTTTGAGTTATTCAATGATGAAAATATTTTGCAAGATCCAAATGCGAGCAGTCCTGTGGTAGGCAATTTTTCTAGCACTACTAGAACATGGTTTCGTAATTGTATTCGGGAGGGAAGTGCTACAATTTACCCAGTTGAATTATGTTTGCAGATAGTTCTGATAGGTTATGATTCTCCTATATATGGAGAAAAGAATGCAATTTTTGACACCTTTGAAATGGATGAAGAAGAGAGTATTGGTTTGCCCGAGTTCAAGGAGGTCTGTGCAGTAAAAATAAGCAACTGCAATATAGTTGACTATGCTTTATTACCAACTCTGAAGAACTAAATCTATTGTAGTCTCATTTCTTTGCATCTATTACAGATTGATGATACAGAAGTAACTGATACTCTTATAAGTTGGGGCATGCCAGATACTCTGCGTTACACCCATCCTCTATATTTTGCGAAATGTCTAACAAAGGTATAAATGGATGAACTAATTCATAATTGGAATTCATTTTTCAGGCATTGCAGACCTGGTTTCCGACCATTTGCTCACATAGACATGCCTTTTTCATGTTGCTTTTTCCCTACTTATTTATGGGTCATCGGCATTGTTCACTAATCTCTGACAGCAATATTTAATAGACAAACCACGTAGGTAACACTGTGACATATACCACTTTTTCTCCTCGCCCTTTTGTAATAGAGTAGCTCATATCATAGATTTGCTGAAAATGCAAAATCTTTAGAAACTAGAATTGGAATGACCTTCAATGGGTTCACCAATTGTTTCATTGAAGAAGTTCCTTGAGTCAGAGTATCTAATTTTATTGGATGAATTATTTACTGATATGCCCTGTGAACAAATTGTAATACTGCAACTACATGTGTAATGTGTTTCAATGGTTCTCTTGGCAAGGTGAAGTAGGTTAGTTGACTCAGTTTAATGCTTAGTTAGCATAATCTTAGAAAACCTTCGTCAACTTGATGCTCTCAATGGGAGTAGATTTATCGTGTTGCTTTGGATGAGAAATTTGTTCATGAATGTGATCTAGGATAAACTCAATAAAATTTTTTGCATGCTTTATGTACAGGTTGTCCAGACAAAATTTCAGAAGGTGGATTTACCATCAAATGGGCTTCAAATTTTTGGTTGTCTAAGACCTGCTTTTATAGATGAAGAATCTTATTTGAGGGGGTTATTTTACCATAATGAAGACAACTATATTTCAGATTTTAGAGGTAATTCATTCAAAGTTTAGATTGGTGACTAATTCAATGGCCAGATAAAAAATATGTTATTTTCTCGTCTTATTCCTAATAGAGTATGTTGTACAATTTGATATCATGGTAAAAAATGTAAAGAGTATGAGAAGGGTGTAAGATTCCCAAAAGTCTTTCTTTCAACTATCTACTAGCTGTATGAACTGATCAGTTATTATATATGTGTAGATGGGGGGTTGCTGAATTTTAACACCAAACATGTTGGCAGGACAATTAGCTCAACATTTTATAAGCTGGAGATCATGTCAATGGATTTAAGTTCTGTATATGGTGACCAGGCAAGTTCTGCTTTCTGTGTTAAGTGGGATGAAAAAGTAATGATATTGGTGTTTTTATTAAGAGGCATCTATTACATAGTATCTATAGGACTAAACATAATTCTAAAACAAACATTCAATGAGGGAGTAAACCTACTACACGGCTCTACACCCCCTTTAGCTGGAGGATAGAAACTATATGTGCCCGACTTGTAACAAAAACTAAAATCCCCAAAACATACACTGACTAATACATGATCATGATGAAAAAAAGAAAACAGTCTAATTCAAATCAGCATGTTGATAGATCCACACATTGATAGAGAGAGGATGAGGTGAGATCTGAGCAAAGCCAACCGCAAAGAATGAGGAGGGGATCGGCAACTGCTCAATAATCAACGCAATGGAAGTTGAGCAGCTGAAGATGCAAGCAGGAAACTGCATAGCTGAAGATGCAAGTAAGAAGAAAACTGTGAGAAGGTTGTTTGCTACACATCTGAAGTACATAGAGAAGGACTAGGAGGTTTCAGAAAGACTCCTAAGAGACAAAAGACTAAAGAAGCTTCATGGTGCATGGAAAGCTGTGAGCTCTGGATGAATAAATGGAGGGTTGGCATCCTAGCTCATTTAGAACAACTGGCATTGGGAAACTTGGATATCTTGTTGCCTCTTACATAATACATAGGACTAACCTTTTACATAGTATATATAGGACTACATAACTTCTAAAAAAATTTATTGAGACTCAGGGCACTACACAATTCCTAATAACTCTAATAATTCAACACTGGTTTAACAAGTATGATCACTCAGAAATCTGGTAAATGAATCTTCCTTTTATCTTTTTCTTGACTATCTTTTCAAGTCCAGGGTCCATATTCTTAAACAACGTTGCTCTTCGATTTTTGCAGTCAATAATTAATCTGCAAGATTTTCAAGATGCAGAACCTGATTTGCTTGCAAATTCTGCGTCAGCAATTATGGAGCGGATTAGTGAATATGGAGCACAGAGCAGTGTTGCTCTGAAAGCTCTCTGTCGCAGGAGGAAAGGGCTTAATGTTGAGGTGAGAACTCACTTTGCAGGTTGTATTCTGGTTCTCCATTTGTTAAATGGTTTGTGTCACAGGTCTCCTTTTCGGATTATTGTGAGAGACATCCTTGACTTTTAGCAGATTGGAATTTATAGTTATTGGCTATTTTTCTTAGATTACTTTTATGGGGGATGCTATAAGTCTGTTGGATTTCTGTCTAATTTGTAAAGCAGCTTCTGAGGGAGAATAGGTCTAAAGTTGCAGAGAGCATACTGTGCTTAACTATAATTCTTTGGAGTTCTCTTTGCGTGCTATCATCTGAATCCATTTATCATGTCATCCCGACACATTATGGAGATGTGTTTTGAATCTTCTTTTATGTTAAATTTGTGCACTGTTTTGAGTTATTGTTCTGGATGAATTTGAATCTCCTTGACTAGCCTTTTGTTAACTTCACAGGTAGCAAATCTCATCGGTGTAGATAGTCTTGGCATAGATGTCAGAGTATATTGTGGGATGGAAGCTCGCACTCTTCGTTTTCCATTTAGTGCTAGAGTAAGCATTTTCACTTAGGGAACTTATTTATTTATCTTAACATTGCTGTTTTCATGTATGCTCCTGCAAGTTAAGTTAAATTTACTAATCACATTAGCCATACGGTCTCTTTGTTTTCTTAACTACTTTATACAATATCCTGAATGATCTTCCTTTTGCTTCTGTAATTGAATTTGTGTAAATTTATCAATGTTTTGGTATTTTTACTATGAGCGTTTATTTCATGTCAGAGATAGTTTGCATAGATGCACACAATTATGCATCGTTTTGTAGCATTCTTCCGTGAAGTGACTTAAGCATCTAAATTGATTTGGTTTGACCTGGGATAATGTCATAAATTAATTCATGTACGGAGAGTCTCCATTCAATTCCATGCTAGCAACAGTGTGGAGGAATAATTCCTCTCACAAGGCTAGTCATTATGGACTATTGGACTTCTTACTCCCATCCCAATTTAGCACAAGATGCTCTCTTAGTTTGCTTTAAATAACTCTGCTTTACTGCCTTATGTTTTCAATTTTGTGTCGATCTATACTTAAACCATTAATCAACACAGGCAATTTCTGAGAGTGCGGCTGAAAAGAAGATCAAGAAAATGCTTTTCCCACAGTATCACAGGAAAAACCTAAGAACTGCCACAGATGAGTTTAGGGAACTGTAAAGTAGAAATGCCTTCTGTTTTCATGAGTAGTAGCCTTCATCTTGAACAAGTTAATCTTTTTTTATGTGAAAGGTCGTATGCAATAAGGAGCAGTGTCCCTTTGTTGCTTTGAAGTTAAATTTTGAAATGGAAGCATATGAAGAAGACATCCATGGGCGCAGAACGGATTTACAGAAATAATCAGATGAATACCAACTTAACCATTTGCGCGAGCTTGTAATAAATAAAGTTGGTAGCGCACATGCTGTCAATCGAGGGAGTAAGCACAGCTGTTATCAGTGTCTGCAATTAAATTTCTATTTTTATGCTAATTATTTTTCTTTTCTTCTGTAATTTGATGAGCTCCAAGAGTTCGTATGGAAATTGACTGCTGTTAATTAAGGAGAAGATTGAATTTTATTTGTGGAAATCCTGTCCTGGAATTGGTTGTCTTATTTTTGCCCGTGGCCTAATGCATTTTTCTTTTGGTTAGAGATTAATGTCTCTGATTATTAATCCTTTCAAAGATGGACATTAAAGTAGAGAATTTAATAGACCACATAATTGATTTAGTTGCACTCCCATGTACACTATGTCTACCAAATGAAGCCCTTAGGGCATGAATGAGTTGGTTAGCATGTGGTTCTATCATTGTAATGGGCATGGGTCTAATCTCAGTAACAATTGTGTATTATGCTGTCCAGATGCTAGCCAATTATAATTTCTTGATTTATTATTTTTTGACCGTTCGGAGTCACCTTTTTGCTGCAATATCAACCAAATGTAATAAAATAAAATCAGAACATTAATCAGGAGATTCCTGTTGCTCCATCATTCTTCATCCACAGGAGAAAAATTCTCTGAGGAAGCCTTCTCTCGTGTAGGCTAAATCCACACGAATTTGCATCAGGTAAACCATATCTGTTTGGGGTGACCTAACAAGTATAAAAAATTCAATCTGTGTTTGGTTGATCAATTGAAGTGGTTACCTATTCTCTGTCATCGGATTATAAATATTCATCACGTTTTTAACTCATAGATAGTTGGCGCATTGCTTCAACTTGATCTTTGTTTTACATCTGTTTTTTAGATTGATTTTGTACAAAAGTATTATTATTTTGATGTTTCATCTTTATGTCTAATATCTCAGTCGAAGCTTCCTTTCAGACTGAAAGAACAAGAAAAGTTCAAAAGCCATCCTTCTTCAAGAACAAATTGTGAAAGGCAAATCTATCACAGGAATTAAAAACATTTGCATTAAGTATTCCAAACACCAGTTTGAATTCATCCAAAAGAACAGGTATGTTTTTGTTTTTTGTTGCTGATCACCTCCAAATGATCCACTTCAAGGTTGCCTCATATACAAAACCGTCCCTGGTCCGATATCGTCGGAGTCGTTGATCTGTGGGTTGTCTTCCAAGATAAAGATGTTATTACACTTCACGCTGATGGTTTGCAGCGTATCGCCTTCCTCGGCCACATAGTACTCATCGCAAGGCGGCTGCTGCCGCCCCTCCCTCAATCGCCTTCCTTCGCCGCCGCAGACGAAGAAGATAACTTGCAAGATGAGAAGAACAGAGACCAGCCTCAGCACCGGTGCCGTCTTCATTGCCTCGGTTGTTGCTTGCTTCGACCAATGGCGTGAGAGGTTTTATACGCGGTGGTGAGGTTGGGCAGGTGAGCAGTTGACGACCCGTTCAAATGTCTAGCTCAAAAGAGTTGACATTGCTTGTGAAAGTCACCAATAGATTGAGGAGAAGGCAACCGCAGTCCTCCTTATATTCTAGAAGGAAAGGCCAAGATTTTGCTGGTTGATCACGCTTAATTCTAATTGATCATTGTGCTCGCAATTACCAGAATCAAACCAACTAATCATGATTAGGAAGTGTTGGACGATTCGCATGGAGCAGTTCCAATCGAACACATTGACATGCTCCCTCCAACAAATCACCTTCATTAGAGGATGGACCTTGACGGTCATTATCACACAGGAACTCCAAAATTACTTTTTTTTTTTTTTTTGATAATTTAGATATCCAACTGCCCGACTAATCCGGAGTGGATGACTTTCCTCCGTTTCACCCATGGGAAATTAAAAATATGAAAGTGCAAGGGTCACCTTGTAGCCAACTTTGTCCGAGAATTTGATCATGACGGTGCATTCTTTTTTCTTTTTCTTTTTTGATTTTACTGTTGCACCAAGCCTAGGGCTCCACAATTTACATTTGAATTGTTTATATTATTACCTTAGTAGCTCCTATTATATCTCTTGGCATATCCTAGTTGCATCAAAGGTAAAGTCATCATCTTAACGACCTCCACGACCGTCCCAGAGATAAAAGATATTTGTTCTAATACAACGGTCCGAGGGAGGCTAAACACCCAATAAAGACATGTTTGTGCCATTGCAAATTGACTTCAAAACATCACCTTAATATCTTTTTTCATAGTTATTTCTATTTCGTGCTGTCCAAATGTTCAAATTGAGTCAAATTGGTGGAATAATAACTGTTTACGGGACAAAATTTATATTAGCTGAATTGTTAAACTAGTATCTTTATTTTAAAAAAAGTTAAAAAAATATTCTATCATATTTAAAAAAATTTTATTTTAGCATCATTATTGTAATTATGGAGTGAGGGTTATAATATATAAAAAATTAATTTAAATTGATTAAAAAATTCATATATCTT
>JBBPFP010000002.1:6013795-6025973 GCA_037974795.1 Kaempferia galanga
AAAAATATTACTATTAATGTTAATAACTAATATAATATTATGTTAAATAAAATTTACATAATAAATTAAATTGAATACTATTAATTTATAATATTTAGGAATATTTTAATTATAAATTTAATATTATAATATATTAAAAAAACAGTAAATATATTAAAAATAATAAAATATTCATTGCACCAAAATGGTGCAAAGTGAATAGTGCAGCACCAAATTGGTGCTGCACTATTCACTTGCACCAAAATGGTGCAAAATATAGGGCATGCATTGGAGAGAAAATGGTGCCACCATGACACCATTTTAGTGCTTTAGGGCATGCATTGGAGATGCTCTAAGAATTGTCTGTATCTTATATGTGAACCATATGGTAGACCTATTTATTTGATTTAGTAATAAATGAATTAAATTTGGTTTTTTAAAAGTGGTGTAATTTGGTAAAAACATGATATTAAAGTGCTCGAAAATTGGGTAGACTATGGGTTATTTATCCATTGGAGGCCATGAAGTAGCGTTCTCAGCTGTTCGTATCCAAACAGCAAACACCATTCCATCTATTTGGCTGGGTTTCCAAAAACAGAGGGTGACTAATTTTTTTGCTTGATATTTGACTTATCAATCTTGTCAAATCATTTGACGCAGTGAAATTTAGTCTTAAATGATGTTATTAGACACATTATTGATATATTTTATAGGAGTAAATGACGGGTCCTAAAAATGTTTATTATAAATTCGGATACACAAAATCTATACTACAAAATAAAACATCGTCAAATTTAATGCTCATTTTGTAAATTAGGACTCTATAAAAACTCTTGACAATATTTAGTTTAAAAGAACTAAAATAGGAATATTTCAAATTTATTATTTTTTAAACAATAACAAACTATGTGATTGATATAGTTTTTGAAGTATATTGCAAACTTATTATTATTATAAATTCACATACATAAAATCTATTACAAATACAATTTTGTAAATTTTAGTGTTGATTTTGAAAATTAGGCCTCTGTAAAATCAATTTTACAATTGCTATGTTTTTACAAATACATAAAAACTTTTTTTACAATTTAAGAGAAGTATTTAATTTTTTTCTTAATTAAGTAAATACCCTTATTAAGAATTGATCTCAGGTATTTTGGTTCCACAACCTCCTTTCTTCTTATAATTATTGATTTATCCATTATATTGGTCGTCTCCAAAACCGGTTGCTACCTGCCTTATGATTGAATGCAACAACGGGGCCCACTGGCGCAGTCAAATTTTTTTATCTATTAAATGAAGGATAAAAGAGATTTGTAAAAAGGCCTTATTTATTTCGGCAAACTCATCGAAGAGGAGAACGAACTCGCCCACTATTATATTTTCCAAGTCTCTTTCTTGCCTCCTCGACTCCGCCTTCGCGTCGCGCTCCTGCTCGCCCTCTCCCTCGCTCTGCTTCTCTCGCGTGGATCGGTTTGTTTGTTGAAGGCGAAGATTCGTCGTGACCAACTTCTGGCTAGCGATCGGTATACCATTTCCTGTAGCTTTGTTTTCAATCTCGTTATCGTTTTCTTTTTTTACCTTATGTGCTTTCTTGTTAGTAAGCTTTCTGGTGTCTGCTTTTCTTGACTATGTTCGCGACATGATTCCGGGTGTTCTGCTAACGTAGGGAGTTGTACGATTTGTTGAATTATCATGGAAATCCTCATCAAAAAGTGTTCTTTCTTTGAATGTGGATCGAGCAGTGTGTATGGCCGATGGTTCACTTCATAACGCCTCAGAACTAGAATGATATACTCGATGATTTCAGGATCTTATTGTTGATTGCTAATTGATTAGCTTGCTGTTGGGCTAATATCATCGTGTCAGGGTTTCATTTTATCGGCGTGTTGTTTTGACTGCTGATAGGGATCGTCGGCATGTTCTTCATGCTGCCTGTTAGGCTTGGTTTCTTGTTCGTATGTCTCCATTCCTAAAATTGGTTCGTGGGATTAGTCTTTCTTGTTTTACCATTCTTACTGAGTTGAAGCACATCCCTCTATTAGGTTTCAGGTGATAAATATTTATAAATGATTAGTTTTTTTAAGGAAAAAGTAAAACTAATTATTTTCTTTCCCAGCGTTAATTTTTGTTTTCAAATTCCCGCTATTTCAAATATATGCGTCTCCTGAAGAATGCTAGAGTAGAAGAGATATTCTTATATGTATCTGACATCCACTCCCTTTTCCGAATTTACATCCATATTCAGGCTTTTCTTTGATGCACAGGGAATGCGATTCACAAGTTCCTGATATTTCCTAATTAATGTTTTAATCAATTTATTTCAGATGAATTAAATTGGTGAAATTGCATATAGCTTTTGAAGATCTGATTGGCGTACGAGTTCTATCCATGGAGAATGTGTCCATATAAATTTCACATCTTTATTGAAATCTAGTGTCCCTGGACAATGTCTGTGATAAATTTCACATCTTTATTCAAATCTGAGTTGTGTTGGTAAATCAACAACTTAATTATTATTTGGGCCTTTCTCTGCAAAGTTGTGAGGCAATGCACAGGCGCCTGACCTTTTCTAGTCAATGTGATGACAGATGGATTCTTGCGAAATGAACTGTGTTGAAGAAGAGCACATTGCTGACATGTTTTCGGATCAGTTACCTTCATCAGATTCCCTTGTCAGAAATGGTATTTATGATGAACCATTGATATCCCCTCGCATAGGAGATGGGTACCAAGTGGGCATTCCAAAGCTAGCAATAGAGTCACAATCGTGCATTACTAGTATCAATAACATTGGCGCTCTTGATTATGATGCCAGAGCAGACTTAGCCATCCCCATTATGTGGGTTCTCCACATGGACGATGCTATCAAAGATGAACAAAAAGGAGTTTCTTGTTCTAGCAATAGTGTCATTGAAGGTGGGTCAGTGAAGCACTCAAGCACTGGAACTGTTGAAGCTGAGTGTGTTGATTATACAATAACTGTAGTACCAACGGAGAATTCAAGTTGTCACAGCGTAAATCTCCTTACATGTAAAGAAGAACATACTGATATTGGAATTCATATGGAAGAACCTGATGGATCTAGAATCAAGGGAAGCACTATGTCAGATAATAGGGTGCACAATGATGTTCCTTTGTTGCAACCTAGTGTCAATATCTCTTACAGTCCCTTGCCTGGTACAATATCTTCCTCTTGGAGTTACGATGAAACACAAAGTTTTCTCCTCAGCCTGTATATCTTTGGCAAGAATCTTGTCCAAGTGAAGAAGTTCATTGGATGCAAAAAGATGGGAGACATACTATCCTACTATTATGGAAAGTTCTACAGATCTGATGCATATCGCAGATGGTCAGCGTGCAGAAAGCTAAAAAGTAGAAGGTGCATTCTTGGCCACCGGATTTTTACTGGATGGAGGCAACAAGAGTTCCTGTCACGTGTTCTACCTAAAGTGCCAAAGGAAGTTCATGATGCTTTGTTGGAGGTACTCTTTGACTATTCCAAATACACATTGTTAATTCTGCGATAATTGCTAATAGACTTTAGGATGCTACTGCCAATTTAAACCTGTGCATCGATTAAGTAAGAAAAATATACATTTTGTCTTTTTCTTTTTTGTCACTGATTATTCCTGTTATTTGTTGCTGATTATGTGCTCACTGCTACCGGACTTGAAGTGTCATTGCTAGTTTATACTTGTGCATAAAGCAATATGTTATATGAAGCAAGAAAAACATTTCCTTTGTTTCTTATTTATCATCATTTTCTAAAGGGAGTCTGGTGCTTATAGTACAAGGGAAATCCTTGTAGTAGAGTATAAGGAACCTAAAAGGAATGGGGTTGTCTAGGATCAGCTGACTTCTTGCTTATTCCTCTTGGGGTGTGGCCTTAGTAGAAAGGAGAAACAATGGTTGATGGCTAAGGTTCAATTGGTGATATTTGGGAAAAATTGAACAAGTAAAGGCAACTCAAGTCAACCTGAAAAGGGATCATTGAATGCTTTTGTCACTTTAAGTTCTCCCCTGACAATGAGGGTTTAAATACAAAAAATAGGAATATATTCATGTATTGTTGCATCCAGCCAGGCAAAGGATTGTCTTAAGAGTAGCTAAGAAAGCTACAATTGTGACCTCTTGAATCCAAGGTATTTTATGTTGTTTCTAAAAGGTGGACAATGGAATTACATCTGAGTGCTTTCTAAGAAGACTACAGTACACAATTCTAGGTAAGTGATTAGATAGTGTTTAGATCAGACTTTTATTAGCAAAGGTACTAGAAGAATGCCTTCTATAGGAATAATTGAGTGACAATAAGGAGATGTCATTTGGTTTTTTCTCGAGGACCTAATCTCTTAAGGTTTTTCACACAAGATGGCTCATGAAAATTTCCAAAAAAACAATACTTAATTCTTAGGAATCTCATTCTCTTAGAGGGATCCACACAAACTAAGCTATGGAAAAACAATAATATCCATATTCCTAAAAAAACAAGGGAACATAGTCTGGAGCATAGAATACAATGCATGCTCAAGTCTATTGCTCAAACAATATCTTATTTGTGGATGGAGGACATCTAGAGGAATTAGGTGAAGAACAAGCATGAACCAACCATATATTCTTGGAGCTGTTGGACTTCACAAGGTAGTAGCCAGTAGGGGTTGTTCCTTTACCTAGCAATCCAACTTCCTCCTAGAAGTTCGATCCTGAAGAAGAACACGCTTAGTAGAGACAAATCACAAGGCAATTTAGTTTTTTTTGCAAGATTGTGAATGAAAAAAAGGTTCGTCATAATATTAGTCATTCGGTGAGAGTCATGATGGATATCACTTTAACCAACAACCACTGTAGGTTTTCCAATCATCAAGAGATTGTTTTACCATGCATCATCACTCCAGAATTAACTATCCTACCCATTGGGTCTCTGTCTTGATTGGAGGACTCATGAGAGTCATCTTTGCTTTCTCAACTTGTGTGTTTTTCAATTCAGTCTAACACTAGCTCCTTTTTCATGAAGATGTAAGTAAATTTCTCTAGTATAAGAGTTCTTGCAGCAACTATACCAAAGTTCTTCACAGCTAGTTGACTTTGATGAGCTATCAGAAGACTTCATTCCAACTCTTATGCCATCCTGTTGCCAAGTTTAAAACATGTCTGAATCACAAGTTGAGCTTCGGACATTATATATCTAGACAATGGAGAAAGTTTCATTTAAAGCTGACAACTTTTCCTTTCAAGAATTTGCACAAGGGCCTGATCAAACTGAAACCCAATTTGCCAATAACTTGAAGATGCAATCTTTCTTTCTCTTGAAGGATCACTTGAGTGTCTTCATGTGTAATGAAATTTAAGTTTCAATGTAGATCCATCTTTTTACCATAGATTGGTTATTAAATTGTAGTAACAGTAATTGAGAGAATACGTTGCTGACTATTTCAGGTCTTAGTTTCAATCTTATAAATGACTGAGGTATCTTGGACCATTGGGAAACTCATGTACAACATCTAACAAATCCCTTTGGCAGGTTCTAGTAACCTATAGTTTCGACTTACTATCGTTCATATGGAATTAAGCAACCATGTCATGATGATGGTCCTCTATATCCCAAGTTCAGAACTTTTTGATCATTGCAACTCAGTGTTTCTCCAACAAGTTGATCAAGCGAGGGTTTAAACCTCACTTTTGATGCTGCTTTTCATCCTAGCTTCGATCAACATTGTATTGGTGTCAACTCTTGTTGATACACAATATCAGTTGACATTAATTTGTCCCTGTTGTCCTACAATTTTGCTATAAGATAACTTGATCCACCACCACTCTCAAATATCTTAAAATACATTTATCACTCTATAATTGCCCCAATAAGGTTAAAACAATTAACTTTTACGATTTCATATTCTGCATGCATATGACTAGATTGTCACTCATAATATTTTCTAACCTTACTCAAGCTTCCATAAAAGGTCTGAATTGTTAAATACCTCAAAATTTGACCTGTTGAAGCTATGCTTATATCATAAATGAAAGATAATACTAGTTTTATTTAATATGTAATTGTTTCCAATATACTTGTTTATTTGCTCTTTGTAACTTACTGATCTAAGCTCTTCATCTCCTTAAATATTGATAAACATTTTTTTTTAAAAAAAATCTCAATGTAAAATTATGGTTGAGTTGTTCAAAGTCAAAGGTATAGAGGGAGACCAAAGAAAAATTTTAAATGTAATTACATATTATTTTAAGACTGAATATTACTAGTAATATAGCCTTGCAAAATTCAGTAGAAGGACAATACAAATGTAGCTGATCACAAATAGATGGGACTAATGTAGGTTGATGACGAAAATTACACTTTCAAAGGAACTAGTATTTGAATCTTGGAAATGTGAATTTAAATTCAAGTGCTTATTTATTTATTTATGGTCAGAATTCATATGCTTATTCATAATTTCTTTAAATCATTATTCAGCTCATGCTTATACATATAATTAATTTGGGGCAATTGAAGATTCACTTCCAAATTAATTTTTCTGGCAATTCTATTTTATGTTTATCGTCCATGCATGATAGGCATGATCATTGGTTATATTAGGTACGTCGAATTTTGTGATGCATTTACATCTATATTCTATGCCGCTCATATTAGTCTTTTTGCCACCTACATTAAGCTTCGTATTACTTGTGCAAGATCTGTATAATTTATATCACCTCATATTTGTGACATGTAAGCATGTTTAGTATAACCTTTTTTGCCCATGTACTGGATTGCATATTATCAAAGTGATATGCCTTGCTCATATCTATAGACTTTAATTGCTTGTTCTTTCCCTCTGATTGTGGGCTTCAAAAGTCTTGTAGTAGTTCTTTCTATCTAGGCAAAAGATCAATGTCTATTTTTTTGAGTTAATTAGAAAAGGATTCTTCACAGACCCTCTTAGTGACAATGCTATCTGCAAGATATCTAACCTCCTCAAACTACAATATCCTTACTGAGCTAGAGTCTACAGTTGGCAAAACAAGTCGATATCAATACAGAGAACTGGAGATACATTCGATAACAGTTGAAAATTGATCTGAATCCATTGCAATCTTGTTAAATTGAAAGTGAAAATGGATGGAATCGAATAAAACTTTGGTCAAATTGAGATCCCTTTAAGAAACTTATTCAAGTTAGCCTTCCTTTTAATCCAGCTCAATCCTAGATAGCTCACATGAGAAAGAGAGAGGGTCATTGTCGCCCTCTTAAATTGCTTAGTCTCTCTACAACTCAACACTCACAATGGGATCAACGATCATTCATCTAACCTTAAACTTCATATCTCACCCATCTTTCTTTTTCTCACTTTTAATTGAGTGAGGTTATTATGTATCTAGAGAGGATATTATACACTTTTACAGATTGAGAGAGAGCATAATAAACACTCCATCAACAATGGTCCTAAAGTTGTTCTTCAACTAAAATGGAATTCAAATGTAGTTAGGGACCTGAACATTGAATATTAACATAATATTATTCAATCTAGTGTTGTTGAATAATTTTACTAATTTAGTGTCTCAAACTCTCAATGTGAGATTGTTAAATCTTCATTGAACACCTGCAAACTACAACCATGTCAAAGGAATAGATTAAGAGTAATTGTGGTGCATCTGCCAGACTGCCACTAATCTGATGCCTAACATAGGTACTAAAACTAAACGACTAAATAATTTAGACATCACATCCAACAGTCACACCCGAAAACACATCCAACGGTCACACCCGAAAACTGGGGTTCTCATCAAAATAATATGGCTAGAAAGCTAATACATTGAGTGTGAAATATGAGCGGAGTCCTAAATCATGTGGCACAACAAGTATGTATTCCTCATGAAGAACAACTTATCCATATTATAATATTTATATCATATTTGTTTTCTCATATATGTTATATGTCATATATTTGTAATATTCCCCATATGAATACGGTACTACCACTTGATTTGCTAGTCCAATCAATGAACAATGGTTTGTTCTATTTCTGAAAAAAAACTACACAGGCTATCTATTGACCTGTGGGATATGCAAATTGCTTTATCAAGCGGAGTAATAGGTGTGTTGTTAAACTTTATTTCTTTTTATACAAATTTTTTATAGGGAAATGATCAAGAATCATTCTTAACTGAAGAAACAACTCTACAAATTTGTGACATAAGATTTGTAATTGTTTAACAGCTCAACGTTTTTTTTAAAAAAGGCAGATTAACATTTTGTAAATGTATTCAGTTTGCTCGTCTTACTCAAGTTGTAGCATTGTCACAAACTGCACTGCTATACCAGTTTGTGTGCTATTATTTCTGTTCTTCACTCCGGAGTTACCTTCCAACATTTCCAGTTTATTAGTAAGCCTCAGAATTAAGACTGATTATTCTAGGATTAGGTGTCATATTCTATTTTCATTATAGTTTCCTACTCAGCAGAAGATATTCTCCACTGAAAATTGCGACACTTTTTTTCCAGGCCGTAAGTATATTCAACGAGGGTAGAATTTCCTTGAAGGAATTTGCCTGCACCTTGAAGACAACAGTTGGTATGCAAGTTTTGGTTGAAACCATCGGAATCGGTACTGGAAAGCATGATCTCACTGGCATCATTTTGGATCCAGTTAGATCAAATCAGACATTATCTGTTCGCCCTGAGATACCTGTTGGCAAAGCATGTTCTTCTCTTTCTTCTGGAGACATCATCAAGTTTCTGACTGGTGATTTCAGGTTAAGCAAGGCAAAGTCAAATGATATTTTCTGGGAAGCAGTTTGGCCTCGTCTGCTAGCGAGGGGTTGGCACTCAGAGCAGCCCAAAGATATTCTTACAGCAAAGCATTCCTTGGTGTTTCTTATCCCTGGCATTAAGAAATTCTCAAGAAAAAGGCTTGTGAAAGGAAATCACTACTTTGATTCTGTTGCTGATGTCCTAAATAAGGTGGCTTCAGACCCCAGACTACTTGAATTGGAGACTGAAGGAGGCACAGGTAGCAGCACGACTCAGGATGAAATTGATTGTTCCATTAATACCAAATCCGACTGTAATGGCCATCTTGATCACAGAAACCATTCCTATCTCTGCCCTAAGGTTCCAACATCTAATTCTGAATATATGAAGTTCACTATTGTGGACACAAGTTTGACCCTAGGTGAAGAACCTTTCAAGCTGAGGGAACTGAGGACTCTGCCTGTTGATGCAATCAATAACTATGACCCTTTAGCCAATATAGGAGAATTAGCAAGCGATAGTTCAGAGGATTCAGATGATAGCTCATCGGACGGTCAAGGGGATTCTGATCCAAACTCATCTGACAACAAGATGCCTAAGCTAAAGAGCAAGGGAATCAGCAGACAGGCTATTCACTCTGCTCCTTCTGAGAGTGGGGTTACCTTTTCGAGTACAACAGTGCCACATAATGAACATGTCTCAAGTGATAAATGTGTCCAACAATTTAAGGAAAAGCTGCCAGTAAAAATTTCAAAAAGTGAATCCAGCCACAGGGCTAAGTCTAGTCAACATTCTTATTTAGCACCTATGGCAAAACGCAGGAGGTTAACTGCCTGCAAGTATGAAAGATCTGGTCGCCGATCGTACTCTATTTCCAAAAACCACGCCATAGATGGAGTTCAGCCAAAGATGAGTTCACAACATCTAGATGATGATATGGTGGCAGTGCCCAATTCTTGTTGCGGAGAGGTCTATCCCAACTTTTCAAATAACATCAGTCCAGATGAGATGGACAATTGCTCTTCTAGGGAAGAATGTCATGGTAGTGCTGCTTCTTTTGATGGAATGCTACACTCAAGAAGTTTGATCGATTTAAATGCACTACCAAATGTTTCACAAGAATACGAGACAGGTGCACCTAGTAAGTCAGAAATAGGTGGCACTGAGCAGGAGTTAAATATGGAGGTACTTAGAGAGTCATCAGAGACAAGACAGCAGCCGGATAGTTTTGGATCCATGGAAAACTTTGCTGGAGCTGCTGTTGATCAACAAATTTCCACTACTTCTCGAAGGCAAAGCACCAGGAGCCGACCTCCAACCGCCAAGGCTTTAGAAGCTCTTGCATGTGGGTTTATTGGGACAAAGCCGAAAGGCAGGGATACAAGGACTCTAGTCTCTGGTAATTTGACAAACAGATCTCGTCATCCAAAGCGCGTTGAAATGATGATATCAGCTCCGGCTAATAACGCTGATAGTACAAGCATTATAAGTGAGCCCTGTTCCCAGCCTGATGACATTGTAACTGAGGAGTTGCTTGGGGTTCCATAGCTGAGTGTCTTTCGTCTCACAGAATTGGGCATAGATTCAAAGATTTTTAAGGGCAATGAAGCAGCGTGATTCTTCACATGCTCCTGTAACAGGTGCATCAAATTTTGTAAGGAACAGTAATTGTCAAAAAGAGCCCTTTTATACATCATGTACTTTTGAAACTTGTATTTGTAATGTCGCAGTATCCAGATGTTGGTATTACACATGCGTCATGAGTCCTCTAAAACCCTGTCGACTTGCATTGTTCCAGTAGCAACTGGGAATATATAGTGGAGCAGCAGTGTCCCAGTCTGTAAAGTAACTTCAATGACTCCAAGTGTATGATTTAATTTCATGATCTCTAGTGGAACTTCGGAACATTTTTTGTGATCGGGAAAATGCTTGTTAATTTGAGAAAAAAAATTGCATTCTTGCTGGAGCATTTATAATTGTGGAATAACTAGCAAGACATCAAATTGTAGACGCTCATCAATTTGCACTAGGGATTCATCCGACGTTACGTTTTTGCCGACTGCGCACAATAGGGAAAGTTTCTGATGAATGCTGCAGGATTTTCTTGAAAAAACTTTAAGTTTTATTGACCAACTGCTTCCAATTATTGAATTTACCAAACTTCAAAATTACATTCTGAACCTAAACGAAAAACAAAAAAAAAGAGAGGATCAAATGGCATTTACGTGCAGAAGATTGTCCGATTGGCCGATACAACAGACACAAACAGTCATCGTGTTGCAAAGGAAGGGGCGCAATTTTTTATTTTTTTTAATTATACCAAAAAAATGAAAGTTATGGATCCTAAATGACCGCTGCTAAACTTTATTCTCACGGCTCCAAGGCACTCACCGACGCATGGCTCTTCTTTGCACACGATTTCTTCTCCAACGTTCTTTCAACCATAGCACAGATCCACTGATCGAATAAGAGATAATCCTATTCTTCTTCTTCAACTTTCTTCATACTACGACACACGACACCAATTGTACCCTATTTGTGCAACGGTTGTCATTCGCGCGACTAATTGCATCTATTCTCGCAGTGGCCGTCGCACGTGATGCAAACTGAAGTCCACTCGTGTGACCTAATCGTGCGACGTGATGGTTATCGCTCGCAATGCTGACAGAGCCATACCTGTGTTGGAGAGATTTTCTTCGTAAAAATGGTCATTTTGTTATCTAAAAGTTACAAGTAAAACCTCTTCTTTTGTATGATCAATTAGATTTTATATTTGTTCTATTTGTTTGTTAGTAAGATTATCTGTGTTGTACTATTCACTAAGTGATTTACGATTATTGATGTTATCTGTTTTAAAAGGGAAAGAAGCGATTCTCTCTGTAATCTCGCACTTTTTGTTTCATCATAGGTCTCGTCATAAGAATTATGAATATTCCTTAAATTGAATATGTTTTTCTAGTATTAAAATTTTCTATTATAGATTGGTTAGGTGTAATGTAATCAGGTTTGTAATCAACTTTGCAATGTAATTCATATTATATTACTATGTTGGAAAATGTGTTACATGGAATCTTTGATTACAAGGGTGATTACTTTCTTTTGTTTGTATCAATTATTTTTTATAAGTAATATAATTCGTATTATTATAAAATAACAAAAATATCTTGTGACCCTGCCAATAGTCGGCGGTCGATCGACATGTAACGCCCGCCCTTATCTACTAGTCTGAAGGACGGGGTTACTTCTACTATTTCTTACTACTATCTTTACTAGCATGCAATACATATGTGGCATAAAACTAAACTATAAAAAAAATTTCTGACAATATAGCTAACATGCATGCTAAAATGGATACTTGCTGAATTAAAACAATTATAAGTAACTTAAACTTTAACAGAATAAATCTAAACAACTCAAAAGCGGAAAATTAAAAATCTTTATTTTTAATCTGGTTCT
>JBBPFP010000002.1:6039775-6053189 GCA_037974795.1 Kaempferia galanga
ATATATAAGAAAAGGAACATAAATTAACTTGGGTAGAAATTATCTTCTCATCACAAGTTGATCCCATTCTAGTGAATATATATATACATATATGGAAAGATCGGAAAGATTATGATTTTAAGAATTATAAATTTTTAATCATACTAATTAAAAATTATTTCCTTTCAAGAGTCTAGAAAAATAATAAATAGAGAAATTACAATAATGAAATCAAAATTTTTGAGTGATAAAGAAGATTAAAATAGTTGAGATGCCACAAGTCCTTTTATTTGTAGTGGAGAGCATACAAAGAAACTACTTCGGTGTCAAGAAACCTGCTCTTGAGATTATCTCAACATTATCTATGTTTTATATATCCTTGTTATTATTTTAAACATAAAAAAAAAATTGTTAAAATATGACACGGTCTACCCAACTATGAGGGAATCAACCGTCCATACTTTTTCATTTTCCCCTTTACTTGTTAGTTAAGGCTTAAAGCATGCAATTTTTTGAGCATCATGACCATGCAATAACAGTCCAGATCCTCTGGACCGTGAATTCATGCATCACTCCTGGTTTAGTGATTCATGATCATCCGATCAGGCGCGAGGGAGCCCGATGGGATGGCCGCGAATCACTTGATCATGAGTGATCCAAGATTTCGTGGTCTAGAGAATCCGCACTAATGCAATAACGTCTAGAGAAGTGGAAGAGGAGGCTACTTCTTGTTAGCTGTGTTTCATCTAGAGAAGTGGAAGAGGCTAGTTCTTAGTAAGCTGTGCTCTATCTGTTTAAATGTCACGATTTTAAACATAATTTATTAAGTGCATCAAAAGCGTACCAGAAGACTCATGGCCGACGAACCGACGATCCACTCCTTGCTCGTCGCGGTCAAAGACGGCGATCCAATCCCCGCCGCCGACGATGAGACGCTGGCGCAGGAACTCCAACTCCAAGAGCTTCTAGTAGTCATTTCACCGCCTGCAGTGATCGAGCAAGGGGAAACTTCCGGTAAATTCCTATACACACTACTTAATTAGTATTGTTCATATGATTTGATTTGATTTGATTTGATTTTGTTGTTGCCTGTGATCTGTGCAGGGACCAAATTTGAGGAATTCGATTGCAACATCTGCATGGAAACGAAGGAGGTCACCGAACGATTCGCGACGGAGTCTTGCCCCCACGCGTTCTGCAACGGCTGCATGAGCCGATACATCGCCGCCCAGGTCGAAGCCAACGTGGCGTCCGTCAAATGCCCCGATCAGCAGTGCAGAGTCCCGACGGCGCCTGCTCTGCTTCCGGATGCGTGCCGCTCGATCCTGCCCGAGGCCGTGTTCGACCGGTGGGGCGTGGCCCTGTGCGAGTCGGCGCTCGGGGCCAGGAAGTTCTACTGCCCGTACAGCGACTGCTCGGCGCTGGTCGTGAAGGAGGAAGAAGACGGGCAGATGACGGACGCGGTGTGCCCGCACTGCCAGAGGGTCCTGTGCGCGGCGTGCCGGGTGGCGTGGCACGAGGGAGTTAGCTGCGAGGAGTTCGGGCGGCTCGACGAGGGGGAGAGGGGAAGGGAGGATTTGATGCTGAGGGAGCTGGCGAAGAAGAGCAAGTGGCAGAGGTGCCCGGAGTGCAAGGCGTACGTCGAGAGGATCGATGGGTGCAGGTTCATGAGCTGCAGGTGCCTGACCTTTTTCATGGATTCGAACAATCTGATGTTTTTGCTAAAAATTCTTCAAATTTACTTGTCGATGAGATTCTCTAATCCGTAATCTTGGTCCGTTTGTATCAGATCAAGGATCCATATATTGGTTTCTTCTGATCTAATCTAACGGTTCTTTGTGTGGATCAAGAAGGGACCAACTAAGATTACGGACTAGAGGATCTGTTTTAATTTACTTGTCAGTACTGTGATTGAGCAATGCCTTTGCTGACGTAGGTGCGGCCATTTCTTCTGCTACGACTGTGCATCGCCAATGCAGCAGAACAATCACGCTTGTGCCAATTGCGATCGTATTTAGGCGGCCTGTTTCATGGGAATCAAAGACTAATGTTATAATAAATTTTAATTTCTTATAACCCATTGTATTTAGTGGGTGCTTGATTCGATGGTATGGGAGTCTGACAATGGAAAAGGAACGATTAATTTGAAGAATTGATGGTAAATTTCATGGATTCAATCTCTTAAATAAAGGAATGATCTATTACTTAACAATATAATTTCGTACTTCGTGACCTTCTCCATTACTTAACAATATAATTTCGTACTTCGTGACCTTCTCCGGACGCGCTCGGGGAAATCACGCCGGTTGACGTCGCCATCGGGTCGTCCATCTCCGGTGCCCAACTCGGGCGGCAGGGGAAGGTCACGAAGAACGAAATTACATAGAAATCCCTGAGCTATCAATTTCCACGTAGACGCCGGCCCCACCGCCCGTAGCTCCGCCGAGATCAACGCGACGATGGCGGCTAATCCGGAGCATCAAATTACGAATAGCCCAGCGAAAATAGCCGATAAACACTCTTCATTAGGGGCGTTTTGGTCCGTAGGGGCATTTTTGTAATTTCATCCGGAAAGCTACCTGTTTTTAAAAAAAGCCGTTCGTCTTTTCGAAGCCGCGTGGAAAAGTTTGGCCATCATAACCTGGGAATAGAAACCCCCGGCCCGCCCTCCATCCAATGGCGTTCCGCCACGTCGACGGCTCGCACCTTGTCCTTCTGCTTCCTCGGGAAGCTGGAGCAGTTATTTGTAGTATGGTTTAATTTTGTTTTCTTTTTGTCTTCTACTCTGTTTAACGCTTCCAATCTTTTGCTTCGTCTCGTACGCTACTCTTCTTCTCGATTCTTTCAAGGAAGATTCAGGTTTGCGCGGACGATCGGGGTGAGTCGCTTTGTCATCTGCTTCGATTTAGTGACTATTGCAGCGTCCCGATTGCGATTACGCGCTTGCGGCTTCTCTCATTTACGATGGGAATTGCTGTGGATTTGAGTCTTTTTGTTTCTTTCTTCCGCTTGGGTGTTTGTTTGTCGATGTCTTTGATGTTTGTGGTTGCATTTTGGTTTGAAATGACTTCGATTGATATACTTTGGGATTTCTAGTTCGATCGTTTCGATAAAATTCAGGAATGTTTAAGAATCGATCGGCAAGTGAAATCGTCTGTTTGGGTCTTTAGGTTATGGTTTCACTGCGTAGGAAGATTTTGCTTTATATGAATCGGTGGAAATGGTTGAGATTTTAATTCCTGGAAATCGTTGGATCAATCTTATTTCTGTGAAACTGTGAAGATATGTACTTGTTGAGAACTTGTGCAAATCGAAGTAATATAAACTCGAATACTATCCGGTAGTTTCTTATAAGAAAGCAGGGTTTGTACGACAAGGATTTATAAGTCGTGAGGAGTCTTGATGGGAATATGGAAGAGCTAATGATTGATTGATTTGAAGCGCTGAGAAAAAAAGGAATGATGCAACAACTGATCGGCTTTGCTTCTGTACTATCGGGTTAGTTCAATTCAAAAAGACTGGAAGAAAAGCTGATATCTTAGGTGGAATTTCTCAATGTAATCAGGAGAAATCTACTTAAAATCTTTCGGCGTACAAGCCTAGTTGTTCTGCATCCGTTGCTTCTATTTCTGTTTTTAATCGAACAAACACGTTTTGTTACTTCAGGAATTTCATAAATCTGTAGAACATCTTCATTTGTTCCTCTTGAATCAATTTTTTTGTGTTCTCGTAATCATGTGTGTTTTTCTTCAATACGATTCTTAGAAACAGGGAATTGACTGTTGCTGTTTGTTAATTGAGATTAAATTCTAGATCTCAGGTGGAAACGCTCTTTGATTAATGAAGCATTAACTACTGCAATCGAGTTCAAGATACTATAAGTTTCAAGTGTTGGAGTCAGTGTCACTTCTTTCAAGTCATATTTCTTACAGATAAATTGTTGAATTCTACTTTGTAGTCTAGTAGGAAAGGTTCGCTATAAAGGTTTGATTATAGTTCCAGGTCACCAATCTTTTCTTGAAGACATTCCAATGGATGACTTAATCGATACCTACATTCAATCTTCAAAATGGTCAGATAGAAATGCCTCTTCAAGGGCACAATGGAATGGTTCAGGAATATCTCCGACAAATGGCTTGCTTGCTAATTCAGTGGAAGAATACAAAGAGATGAACGTCCGGGGGCATGATGGGACACCTAACATATTTGCAGATGGAAGTATGAAGTATGAGATCCTCGATGATCTATATCCAACTGAAAGGTTACCAGGCCAGGAATTACACCATCAATTCTCAAACTCGGTCTTAATGAACAATGGCGCACGAGTTAGAAGTTTCTCAGAACCAGGGATCACTGTTAATACTACAGCAACTACATCATTTCAATCGTCATTGCCTCTTAGTACATTGGCCATATCTAGTTCCATAGAGAGCAACAATAGTGAATTATCTCTATTTCCAGATTCTCTTGGAGATGCTCATTCAATTACTTCATTACCAACAATATGGCCTTCGATGTACTCAAGTGTCTCTTCAATCTTCGAACAGGAAAACATGCCAGCTTTTAGCTATCAAGGGAATGAAAACAATGATGATATGTTGAGAAAAATGAGCTTCGATAATAGTTCTTTTCTTGGCAGATTGCCTGATGAATCCTTGCCTGTTAAAGTTTGTAGTCAATCACTAATTCTTTACTTATATGTTGAAGTAGCATTACGCGATTAACGAGTGCACAAAATATTTTCCAGGATCGCAATGACCTACATGATCTTTCTTTCTCAGTTGGGCAACAGGTAAATTTGGTTGCAAGTGCCTTGCAGCCACAAAAGGTGCTCCAAACTTTGAGATTTCCCATCTGCTGCATGTTTTAGCATTCTATATTAACCAGACTAAGCTAATGTAGAACTGCAGGAACAAAATGGACTGCATTCTTCTTTTCCTCCTGAGCCATGTATGATGGCATTAAAAAAGACGGCACGAATATCTAACACGCTGCAGGTTTTTTGCTTGACTACTTTCTTTCATGGCGTATTTAATAGCTCTTGTTCTTTTGGGTTGATTTCTGCACTGTATTTCAACATTTAGCAGACACTGCCATCTGAACGACACACTACTAGCCAGATAAACAGTTCTACTCAATCTCAAGCTATTCCAGCAAATGGCAGTGGTTGCAATGGTGCTGCAAAGCCACGTGTTAGAGCTCGACGTGGCCAAGCAACTGATCCTCATAGTATTGCAGAACGAGTGAGTAGTACTGGTGTCTTGTTTAGCTGAGTATTTGGTCAACTTGTGAAAGTTTCAATAAAATGGTTTTCTCCTTGGTTTATTCCTGTATTATAGTCCTCTACTAAAATCTCTTCTTTTTTTTTTTTTTTTGCCAATGATCTTTCATTTTGATTAATAAAATGTTTTATCTCTTAGAGGAGCAATATGCAACAGACAATAAAAGGTAACCCGGTGTAAGAAGCTTCCACCAAAATTGCAACAGACAATACCAACCAAAATTGCTTCCCTAGAGATATGACAATCATATATACAAAAAAGTCTCCATGATCCTTAGTGCTCATTAGGCAACAATTCAAGGATTCTCACGTGAATTATAGAAATTATTCCGTGAATTATAGAAATTATTCTCCACCAAATATGGCCCCTACAATCACTCCTTATTTATATCTATAGGTAGTCATTCTTTTCCTAATGAATTCCACTTTTAGGTACTCTTTTACAAATGCAAAATTAGATAGCGAATACAATCATTAAAATTTCTCTACAAATTACATTGCCTTTGCATATGTACATATGCCTTCCCTTGTTCCCAAAATGAAAATGAACAAATGCTAAAAGAAATTTTGTTTTTCATACAATTAGAGTAGGAAAACAAAATGAAATCTCAATAGAGGTCATCTTAGTTCTGATTCTCATAAATTAAAGTTTCCACAATAGCTAAAACTCCTATGTGGCATGTTTAGGATAATTAATGTTATTTATTTTTAGATGCAATAACAACAACAAAAAATTGCCTTAGTGCTAACCAATTGATTTCAGCTACATGGATGTTAACCCATTTTTGAAGTAGATTTTGCTTTCTATCTAGTATTAGTCAACCCCAAATACTTGGTTCATGAATGGATGTTGTTGTACAATTGAGTATTGCTGATGTGTATCTATCAATTGATGCAGCTCCGGAGAGAAAAGATTGCAGAAAGGATGAAAAATCTACAAGATCTTGTTCCTAATTCAAATAAGGTACTGGGGATCTTTTCTTTTGTTATCCTATTCTGCTTCCGCCATGTTTGTTAATCTCCTGTATAAAACACATAAAGGCACTCTTCTATTATGGTAATTATTCACTTTCACTAAACTAATTTTGCCAACAATTATTTAATGACGGATGAATTCTAAGGCTTTGATGTAGAGCAGATTGGTCTAGATTAGGAAATTATTTGAATCTGTATCTTAGCCAACTTATTTAATATCTGAACCAAGTCGTCTCAATTGGTTCAGCATTTTTTTTGGAATATATTTGAATTAAAGTATAGGATGTCTCCATGTGTTCCATTCTCATGAAATTTCACTTCATGTGCTTAAACTCCTTGTTTCTGTAATTACTATCCATAATTTGATATTCTACCACAACCTAATGAATTTCGTATAACTAAGGCATGCGATCCCTTCTTTGTAGAGTGACAAGGCATCAATGTTGGATGATATCATTGACTATGTCAAATTCTTGCAACTCCAAGTCAAGGTTCCTACATTTTCAATGCAATACATGTGGTTTCAACAGATTATTTTCTCATTGCATTTTTGTTAATATGTTAATTGAAGGTTCTAAGCATGAGCCGGTTGGGTGCAACAGGAGCAGTTGTTCCCCTTCTGACTGATACTCAAACTGAGGTGCTCTATCATTTATTTTTCAATATTCCAATCATAGTCCACACTATCTGAGTGGAAGTTTCCACACTTTACTCAACATTCTGAAGAATGGATATCAACATGCTTCAGACTTATTCTCAGTTTTTCTTATCCTTTTGTTGCACTAGTGAACAGCCTCTTTGTTGTTTACAGTACTGCTATCGTAACCATATATTGCATTTAGATGACTTATAATGGAATAAGATAGTTTTCTTATGTTTGATTAAAGAATAGATCTGGAATAGCCTGTCTATGAAATATGAAATGCATATTTTTATTTCATTCCTATAAAATAATTGTTTTATCAATTCGTTTCTGTGAATCAAACGACAGATACATAGTAAGCACAATTCTGTGCTGATACCTTGCTTTGTTATCATTTTCCAACACCTATTATATCAGGACTCCTAGCTGCTATGGGAGACTACATTTGCTCTAGATGTCTTAGAGAAGTTGCAATTATTTGACGTAAACAAATAGATGATTCTACTTAACAGGAAATGAGTCGGATTTTTTTTTAGAAAGGAAGAAGATAGACAGAAATTGCAATTATTCAACATAAGTTCGAATCCGTATAACAGGACTGTTAGGAGAGCTTTAACCTTGTTGCTCTTATTTGAATGAGGAAGAATCTCAAATCCAATGTAGTGGGAAGGCAAATCATGGGCAAGAACAAAAAAAAAAAAAAAAAAAACAGACACAAACACATGAGAGACATTCAATTTGAAATGTGTATATTTAGTAGTAAGCAGCTACGTACATCTGGTGATTCTGTTACATTGATCTCCTCAGCTTCATTGTGTAATTCTTGTTTTTGTTCATTTTTTTTAAATCAATTCCGCAGGGCTCCAGCAGTCTTCTCCTATCATCCTCTGAAGGGCAAGGTAGTGCAGACATCTCAGGATCTGATGGCAGCTTAGCCTTCGAGCAGGAAGTTGTGAAGCTCATGGAAACTAATGTCACCAGTGCTATGCAGCTCCTTCAGAACAAAGGACTCTGCCTCCTGCCAGTAGGTCTAGCCACTGCAATCTCAACCAACAAAGGCACCTCCACTTCCATATCACCTGACACTCGAAAACTGATGATAAGACACAGTTCCACAGTCAATGGGTGTGATGGAACCTTGGTTAAAGAAGAAGCTCACCAATTGGATGATAAAGCATGATTGTCAGATTGCATGCCTAATTAACTGGCTGATATGCCATGCTATTTCCCCCCTTCTTTTTTACCCGATTAATTTTAGTAGAGATTCAGTCTCTAATATGTTAGCTTTCTGTTTGAATATGTATACTACAAGAGAAGCTGTAGCACCTAGGCTTGTCAGCTTTGCATTTATTTTTGGTTTGAAGTATGCAATTAAGATTTTGGATTTGAGAAAGATGTCACGCAATCTTCTATATATCTATAAAGAAGACATTGATCATTGATATGATTTCCTTTTCTCCTAAATTGATGTTGTGCCTTTGTTATTAGCAACTTTTGGTTCAATTAAGCACCAAATTCTTTGCTGAGAATTGCTGAGTGTTCATTATATTCAAGCCACGCCGCTCACGAACGACTGATGAGCGACTTAGTTCATTTACACCCCTAGACCCTACCATAGAAAGCATATCCTTGCTATAACATATTCCTCTAAAGCCAACAATGCCATATGGAGAAGATAACGAAACACCCACCTTTGATTCACACCTCTAGTTTGGTCCTTGGAATTTGAAAAATTTAGTGGTCGATTTCATGATACAGCGTACAACACCAACACAAACTGTACACAAAAGACTCACCAAATTGCATTGGATTGTTAGTCTCTTTATTCTTGTATTTTTATATTATTATAGGAGACTTAAATTCCCCCATGATTTGATTAAAAAAAATGATTTTGGTTTTCAAAAGGTCCAAATTATGATGGACAATAGATAATCTGGATAACAAACTCTAAACATGAGCATTCCAATATGCAAATGGCCTTTTTTAATTTAAAAATCCTGCTATAACTATTCCAAGTAACAATGAGATTGCACATCACTTCAGGACCTAAAAGCTGGATCTTTGCAAAACAAATGTGCTTCCAAAATTTTCTCAGTTAACCTCTACGACTGGGAAGTGGAAATGTATGGCAATTGGCTTGAGAATTTGAAATTCTAAAATACGTGCAGCAACTTGGGAGTTCCAAACATCTCATATGAACAGGCTGCTCACATTCTTAGCCACTTAATCATATCTATATATCTGAACTAAAATTAGTTCACTGAAAAAATTTGTAGCGTATTTACATACCTTGTTATTAATCCTAAGAAAATACACTGGAAACCATCATCCAGCTATTAAAATTTATCTGGAAAAAAGGAAATTATTCTTGTTGTAGAATCCAAGAGGTGCAGTTATGGAGCAGTTGGAAATTTTGACGTGCTGCTATGTTGTGAATAACTTGCATTTTGCTTAAGAAGGTAGATGCATTTTCATAACACTGGTATGAGCCTCCACAATCACACAGCTCTGCCAAGCGAGCAGCCTTAACTTGTCTACACTTGATGCAAACAAGATCCTGTAAGTGATAAAGCCTTTCTCTCTGCATGACTATTTGGAGGAGATGATTTTCCATCTGCTCGCGGTTGTATGGCTGTCCACACTGTGGCACCACACAGCGCCATTCATCCTTCCAAAACGCAGAATCACGACCAAGATCTAAATCACGATAATCATTGCAGTAGCTGCAAATATGAAGAAAAGAAGTGATTAGCAATGTAATATAGGGAGTAGGTGGGGTCGACCTCACAAAGAGTCAGCGTGGCTTCATGAAATTTTATAGCCAAAACAAAATGAGAAGATCTGGTTTTGAGCTGTTTTGGCTAAAATATTATGTAAGTAAATAGATCAACATACCTGCAAATAACATTCGGAAGTATGAAGGATGGACAAGGATCATGCAACTGTGCTTCTGGAGCAAATTCTTTTACATGAATCAGTCTTAGTAAATTCTTCCTCATCCTCTGTAAGTAGAAGTGTTTAATTCAGCAACCAGAGTGTCAAGAAAAACAATACAAAAATGATGAAATTGGGCTGACAGACTTGTATTTTGTATAAAGAAGCATTTGGGCCATTTGCAAGTTTAGCAATTCATGTGCTCCTTTGGACTTAAAAAAAATAGTTTTTAGTGGAGCAAAGGTTGTCGCTCAGCTAATTTACCCAAGTAGCTCATTTACTCGTGCAGAGTATCTTTAAATCTTAAAAATTTTGAATGAGGTGCATCCTAATTTAAGCTATACTTTATAGCACAATCCTATACAAGGTTAAGGAAAACCTCTAAAACAGCAAAGCAGAGATATTAGACTGACAAGCACTTGAACCTAGCATGATGCTTCATCTGTATGGAACCCCTATTTCAATTACCTCCATGTAAATCTATATCTATAGGAAAATCATGTCACATCCACAATAGCTCTACCACCTCAATGTAATTAGAACTCTATAATGAATTTTTTCTCCTACTACTCTTAATCTCAGTAACAAAATTTTCAAAATTATCATCTGGATTGAATCTTTCCCTGTCTTCATTTTCAATGAAACCTCTATAAATTCATTTGATAAAACCTTCTATTTCTAAAGATTCTCTTATATCCAAGAAAAGGGCCTCCTAGTCTTCATTGTCATATTCCTAACACAACCAGTAAAACATGTGATTTTATCTAATGCACTTTTGAAAACCCTGGCGTGAACAATAAATTTCTAATTTTCCTTTCGCAACATCAAAGGGATAGTGAGAATCACAACTTAAAGTAATTCGGATGTATCATTGTCACGCTAATCCCAACACTAATGAAAGCATATGGGGTGCCAAGGATTTAAAATAGCATCAGGTAGATAATAATTTTGCACTGATCCCAACACTTGTCAAAGCATATGAGGTGACAACAATTTAAACTAGAATCAGATAGATAATCAAAATATTGTGGAGCCTCAAGATATAGGATCGAGTACCCAAACATCATGTTGAACATTTTGATCAAGAGCAAGAACAGCACAAATGTGTTTAATGAATTCCAATGCAGCATCTCCTTTATGAATTTGATATCCAACTGAACTTGAAAAACCATGAGTTGGAGGCTGATCCATATTGCCTTTGTTTATCCTCTTGTTTATAGAGCATACATCTTCAAGAAGTTTCTCAGTGAAATAATTGCTTATCTGTAGGAGCACAAAACAGTATATAGTAAAGATCACTGAGGAACTCTTTTGCTAATGAAAATTATGTTTACCCGTTTCCTAATGTGGTCATTGATGCAGTCTTCCAGAGTTTCAGCAACAGTCACTGTAATTGAGGGTGTACAAGTACTATCATCAGTTGCAGTAGTTCGAGAAGAAATTTGCTTTTTTAAGTACACCCAAGGATCATACAAGAATTCTGAGACTCTCAAGTGAAAGAGGGCCTGTTTTGACAACAGAAAATTGTTTGGATGATTTGATATGTCACAAAACATTTGAGCAACTTTAACACTCATTTTGTTTACATGAAAAGAAATTACTTTTTCAGAGGAATAACAAACCTGAATGTCCTTAGTTAAGTGTTCTGCCATGTTCCAGCATGCTACAATTTCTTCTTGAGAGTCACCCTCTGTGTTTGTGATTGGGGATCCGGTTGGGAATTTGGCCCGAATTCCACCATAATTAAACTGCAATTTGTAATACCATTTAACAGAAAAATTCTACTTTATGATCAATTGACATCTAATTTAAGTGATGTGAGAATATGAAAAATTACTTGAACAAAGATAAGTAGACAAAGATATGTTGAGTGAGGGTGGTCAGACCTGATCCTTAAATAACAATGAATGCCAAACATACAGAGGCTCAAGCTCAATCCATTCAAAAAGGTCTCTGCAAAGTCACATTGACTAAAATTTTTAAGTAAAAAATATATATGGAATCAAAGACAAGATCTATATCAATCAACAAAAAAATGAAAGAATAAACCTTGTTTGTAAAGTTTTCAGCAGAGAATCACAATATGCTGTTGCAGCCAACAGTTCAAACTTGCCAGTGTCGATTATGATCTTAGAGAAGCTCGCGAAGATGATAGTTGCTCCTAGTTTTCGCAACTCAGAAAGCAGTAAAACAAATACCTTTCTCATGACCTGTCAGTTCAGATAAAAGGACTCATGTAGAAAAGAAATGAATAAGTGCAAGATACAGTGATGTAGAAAAAAATTTCAAGCGTAACACAAGTTACTAGATCACTACCATAAAAGTGCAACTAAGGATTTGGCAAGGAAATTGCAAGGACTCAAAGACAAGAGGTACAAAAGTTTCAAATATTAGTATAATCTCTTGCTCAATCATCAAGCAGCATAATGGAAAAGAACAAGGGACTTACCATATCCAACACACGATGAAGTGCAGGGTCATGAAGTTTTGACATGGGGCTGAAAATTTGTGTGAATGATATTAAGAAAACACAACATTAGAATTGTACAACAGATCATTCAACTTCTCACCTGCAAAGCCACCGGTAAAGATGATGCAAAATTTCATCAGCAAAGATATTACCAGAAGCCACTGCATCTGATATGCATCTTTGAATTAGTTGCTTTAATACTTGAAATGCAGGAGCGCATGCATTGGCTTCATCATAATCAGTTTCATTAGAAGAAGATGTAGGCTGAGAACCATATTCACCAAATAAAGATCCCCCATCCATTTCTTCAAGTAGACTACTCTTGTGGATAGCATTCACAGCTAGGTGGTGTATCTGCAGAAAGGCATGAATTCAACAACTTCTGCAGAAAATGTAGTTGTTATTGTTAATCTAACCTTGAGTTCAACTGCCACTTTTCTATATGCACCGAGATAGTTCCAAGCAGGTTGGTTGACCTGTTTTTCAGTCATCATACACCCAAGTACAGTTAGGTACCATGAACATACTCAAAAATATAAATCTTCATAAGAAAAAAAAATAACATTGGCAACTAGTATTACATAAATAAACAAAATAATGAGGCTTACTGGACAATAGGACAGATTAAAATGTCATAATGGACAGGAAAATACAAGCAAGATATTCCTTAGACAACATATGGATTTCTAGAACCAATCTAACAAGAAGATTTTCTTATCATGACTCACTTTTCAATTAGATACTCTTTTAAAATGGTATCCTTTCATTAGATAAGGGATTTTGTGATCTGATAAGTGGTTCACATATTTCCACCACCTTGGGATCATGTTGGTGCTTCAAGGCTCTCTGGGGCAAGGAACATTTTTTGGCTTGATGGGTTAGGGTTGATTTCTCCAATTTGTTTTTGGGCATCTTTCCATGCTTACCATGAGGAAGTTTTTGTTGTCGTTTTCAAATAAAATGTACACCATCCCCCTTACTGTCATTTGCTCACTATAGTCTAGTTATGTGGTTTAGTTTCTTCTACTCTAATGTACTATGTGTTTGAACCCAACCTGTAACAGCCCAAAAAAATCCTAAAAATAATTTTAGAAAGATCGCACGATTTTTCTGAATTTTTCGACTATTTTTA
>JBBPFP010000002.1:6061986-6078893 GCA_037974795.1 Kaempferia galanga
GTTTGATGTATGTCATGGTTTGCCCGAGACCATATTTGGCGCAAGTAGTTAGTTAGTATGGCAAACAAGTTTCTCTCAAATCATGGTCGACCACATTGGGATGCAGTTAAGTGGATTTTCATATACTTGAGAAATACAACTGATTATGACATCATATTAAGTAGACAACCAAAAGATCTTTCAATTACTGGGAATGTGGATGCAGACTATGCAAGAGATTCAGATGATAAGAGGTCTAATACAGGATACGTGTTCACTGTGGCGGGAGGACATATATGTTGGAAGTCTATGATACAATCTATTGTTGCATTGTTCACTACAGAGTCGGAATACATGGCAGCAGCTAAAGCAGTTTAGGAAGCTTTCAGAGAACTGAGTGTTCAACATGGTGGAGTCAATTGTTATGCGATAGTCAGAGTGCTATCTATTTTGCAAAGAATCATGTGTATCATGCAAGAACCAAGTACATTGATGTGAGATTTCACAAGATCAAAGAGTTGATTTCTTCTAGGGAAATTCAACTTGAGAAGGGTCACACTATAAACAGTGCTGCGGACATGTTGACAAAGCCAGTGACCGCAGAGAAATTCATGCATTGCTTGAACTTGATGTATATCTCTAGATGCTAGAGGAAGGAGAGACCCAAGTGGAGTTTTGTTCAAATACTCATGTTCTTCGAAGGGGTGAATATTCATCAAGGTGGAGATTGTTGATGGATGACTCATATCTAAGTGAAAGCCAATGCAAGGGACGTTACAGATGAAAATAAACAACTGAAAAATTCTGTTATGGTTTTTCGTAATAAAATTCTATTAAAGTTTTTTATTCATAACATAATCCTTTTATGATTTTTTTTTTGTAAAAAATTAGTTTGGTAATTATTTATAAGGATTATTGTAAATCTATTGAAAGTATCATCCATATGGTATAGATTCTTTTGTAAAGAGAGAATTCTAATAAAGCTTCGACTGTTTTATGGAATAGGTACGCCACCGAACCCAGTAACTCTTCTTTCTTATTCTTCTTCCTCATTTTTTTTTTTTTTTTTGGGTGCATTTTTATCTCGTTGCTCTGCCTGATATCTCCCTCTTCTCCCGTATTAAAGGTTGAAAGGTGTGTTGAAAGGTGTTGCCCCCCTTTTGCACTACAACTTTTGCACAACAGTGATTGCAGTAGTTTTAGGAGGTCTTTCCTTTTTGATGGAAGTTTTTAATCCCTTTTTCTCATGTATACTAAGTTGCACTCATCAAATTGACCATAGCATCGCTTGAGAAGAGAAATAAACTGCAAATAAAAATCATAGTAACCAGTCAGATTGGAGTAGTAATCACCAAATTCTCCTTAATCACACGTGATCAAAATTCTCCCATTTGATCAAATTCGATGCCAGTCTTTTAACACCATCTGGATCAAAATTCTCCTCTTTTAAGATCCAATTTATTGGCAGCGAAGATACTTTCCAATGGGCAAGTGCAGAAGCATTTTCCGTGAAGAGGAAATGGATGCTAATTCTTACCAGATGCTTTAATCAGCTATCAACTGATTCCCTACTCAAGTCTGAAGGATGGGAGTGACCCGCAAGTGCGGAAAACTGATTCCACACCGTGTTCGTCTTGGATAACATCTATAAATGACTTCTTTCCCATAACAATGGGATGACTAATCACATTGCTTTGTAGTATAGTTATTCTATAAAAATATACAAGGAAATCAATGCACCCAGCACTTTATAGTTTATAGCTTGCTTTAGTTTGTTGTTTTCTTGGAAGACCGAAGACCATATCCATATGCAACATGCGTGATAACAAGGTCAGAAGTCAATTGTTGGACGGAAGAAAAATGAAAATGTGAATCAAAACGCAATGAAACGAATTCACTTTGTGTTTGATCCATCCAACGACTTTGGGAGCTTTGGTCGTTCAATCGACAAATTTGCACGGCACGTGCGATGTTTAATTCGTTCACGTAACCCGCTCAATCTAATGGCGGGCAACGAAGAAAAGCTCGCGCTTTCAGAAATTAGAAGCAGACGAAGAGCATGGGTGAAAACAAATTTAGATTAACAGCAGCTGTACAGAACAGTATGCCATGTCTACAAGAAGGCGAGAACAAAAACTAGTATTCACCACACCAACACAGCACTATTGTGAAGGAGGGTAGCTAGCTGCGTACATAGAAAGAAACACACCTGCATCATCCATGGAGACCGGCGTCATGTCCTTCGATCTAAAACCACGGCCAAGAAGAAGTCGAGATGAAGTAGGCAACGCCCGGTTCTTCGCCGGGGAGGACGGGAGTCCGGCAGAGGGGACACGTGGCGTGCTGGTAGTCGAGCCACTTTTCTAAGCAGGTTTTGTGGAAGAAATGGCCGCAGAGGAGACGGTTCACCACTGAGTCCGGCTCGAACCGGGCGAGGCACACGCGGCAGTCGGCGGTCCGCTCCCGCCTCCGCCCCAGGGTGGAGCCGAACCGGACCGGCTTGCACCAGGTGCGGAACCGCTCCGTCAGGCTGTGCGGTTCCTGAGCCTGATCCCCAGCGGCGTGATCCGAAGGCAGTGGAGGCGGCGCGCGTAGGCGGAGGAGGTGGGTCAGGGAGCCGAGAAGCTGCTTCAGGATGGAGATGGTGAGGGCGGTGTTGACGAGAACCAGAGTGAGCACGCTGTCGGATGGAGTCGGCAGGCTCGAGAGGCCCATCGCCGTCGGACTCCGGAATTTTCGCGATTCGCACCCTGAAAGCTTTTGGATCACAGGAATAGAAATCGCAGGCAGTCCAATCTGGAGACAAATTGAAAGGGAGCAAGCGGGCATTAGGTACTACTATCTCAAAGAAACTTCGGATCTCGGAGGGGAAAAAACCCTAATTAGGATCACAGCGATAGATCGATCGAAAATGTTGCAGAAAAATTGTAAACAGTTCATCTACCAAAATTCCACACACAAAACAGGTTGATTCAAAGCAATCAAACTCCCCAAACAAGAAAGAAAATAAGATCAACCACCAAGAATCCAAATTAGTCGAAGAGAAAACACGAAAGCAACAAAGAAAGTACAGATCGGAGTAACTCACTGTGATGAACAACCGATTTCTTCTTCTTCTTCTTCGACGCAAGCTAAGAAAGGGCGCAGCTAAAAAGCCAGGAGCCAGTGGTCAGTTTTATAGATGCATTGGCCAGTAAGGTTACCGCTCCAACTTTGCTACTGAACCATCGGCCACTTCTTACACTCACCTCCGGTAAGTCGGACTCCTCTGCCAAGAGATAATGTTTAACAATTGATTCCGACCCGTCCAACGACCTTCCCTCTTTCTCCACGGGCCCCATTTCAGCTGCCAATCACAGGAGCGAGTGAACATTACGGTCGTCTAGGGAAGCATTCGTTTGCCGAAACGATACCTAGTACTTAACAACTAGAACTTGATATCCTCGCTCTCAACGACCAAATCCAGTTAATCATACTTTAATACGTAATTAATCAAAAACCAAACACAAAGTATAAGATTAGCGAAGAAAGAAAATATTCAGATGAAATAAATAAAATAAAATAAATGAAAAGTCGGTAGCTTTCTGCCTCCAATCATGCACGCAGTTGCCAATCACATGGCGAGAAGGCATCTTTGCATGTGCCTTTCCTGCACTAAATATATATTAAATATCAAAAAAATTGAGACGATATTTGGCGGAAGGATGGAAATCGACAGGGAAGACAGACACATGTCGACTTGGCCGCCCACGATCGACGATGAGGATGCACGCTCTCTGTACGTGGCAGCACGCGGAGAGAGCAACGCGCCGCGCCTTGCTCAGTGAGGCGACACATATGACTTCGTACGTGTCACCGTTTGAGCTACACGTTGCACCCTCCGATGCTGGAGATCATTGCTAGCCACCGCTAGCCAATCGCCGCTCGGATAAATCATTGAGGAAAAAAGAAAAGTGCCTTTTAAAAAATATTTTTGGCCTATTTTTAAGCTTTCCGTTGCTTGGCATTTTATTTTACTTTACTTTATTTGGTCGATCGTCTCTCAGGAGGGAACCAGAGGTTAGGGTTTCAATCCACCTGCATGCGGCGAAGTTGCGCAGCTTTCAGATCCCATTAATTAATTGATTAATCACCATGTCGTACGCGTTCCTCTTCAAGTACATCGTCATCGGCGACACAGGTATGTGCGATCCATTTCTCCCAAATCGGCTTGTTTTTGTTTGGGAATGTTGGCATTCTAAGCGATACAATCAGTACGTTGTTCTTGATTGATTCCCTGTTTTCCATTCATCGATTGGTTGTTGTCATGAGAAATCGAGTGCACTTTGTTTAAAGAAATCTCTTTGTTTGTTTTTGTGCGGACAGGAGTGGGGAAATCGTGTCTTCTTCTGCAATTCACAGACAAGCGTTTCCAACCCGTGCATGACTTAACAATCGGGGTTGAATTCGGAGCGAGGATGATAACCATAGACAAGAAGCCCATAAAGCTGCAAATTTGGGACACCGTGAGATAAGATTGGCATGATTAATTACATATAGTTTCTCCTGTTTTACTAATTACTGTCATGTCGTCGAGATTTATATTGTAGGCTGGGCAAGAGTCGTTCAGATCGATCACCAGATCCTATTACAGAGGTGCAGCGGGTGCATTGCTTGTCTACGACATCACTAGGAGGGAGACATTCAACCATCTCGCGAGTTGGCTGGAAGATGCGAGGCAGCATGCCAATGCCAACATGACGATCATGCTCATAGGCAACAAGTCAGACCTGGCTCACAGGAGAGCCGTCAGCGCCGAGGAAGGCGAACAATTCGCCAAGGACCATGGATTGATATTCATGGAAGCTTCAGCCAAAACTGCACAGAACGTCGAGGAGGTGAATTAAATGAAATAGTGCCATGTTGTTTTAATTTGTATCTTAAGTAATTCTTGTAGGTCTGGTTCAATTAAAGTGTCCATCACCTCCATCGCATGCAGGCATTCATCGACACTGCAACGAACATCTACAAGAAGATTCAGGATGGAGTATTTGATGTATCAAATGAAGTATGTTTCAAGAATCTTGTGCTACAAAGATCAACTACTTTCTTTTTTCTTTGTAATGATTAATTGCATGCATGGTTTTTGGCAGTCTTATGGAATCAAAATTGGTTATGGAGGAAATGCAGGGCCATCGGATGGAAGAGATGGACCCTCTTCTCAAGGTGCTCCTTGTTGCAGCTAAAGCTCTCAAGATCCTGATGAGCTTCCTAATTTATTATCTCTTATCTTTCGTATGGCTATATTTGTACATCTTTCTCTCTCTCTCTCTTTCTTTCTGGAGACTAGTTTGAATCATTCATTCAATTGATGCCTAAATAATTCTTTCGATTGGTACCTTATTCAAAGTGGTAGAAACTTGCTTTATTAAATATTTAATGAGACTCACTCTCTTTGTTAATTGTTGATGTATTATTATATGGAAGTGTGACAATTAAGGGTTTTGTAAATACGAGAACTAGCAGTGGTAAAGAAAACAAACTTCACTTTGCTGAACATTTTCACTTTATTCCTTGTTTTTTTGAAAAATTAGAATTTGCTCATGAAAGTTTTAATAAAATATAAATGAAAAAAGAGAAAAATATTGGGCCAAAGTGAAATTTATTGTATAAAAAAGAACCGTTTACTTGTTGACCCCTCTCGTCCGCCCGTCTTGGACGTGTCCGCTTTTGCTGAGATCTTGATTAACCTACGCCGCTCGCCACTGCGGCGCACGATAGAGCAACTCTTCTCTTCCTCGAAGTTTCTACCCCCCGCCGTCGACGATGGCGTCCCCCGGCGGGAGCCCCAACACCTCTGCAAACTACGACACGCAGGCCCTGTTCAAGCCCCCCAGCCCTAGTCCCGGCGCCATTCCCCGGCAGCCATTCCCCCATACCTCTGCGTACCCGTCTCCGCTACCGCCGTCGACATTTCCGACTCCAACGCATCCAGGCACCTTCTCGTACCCCATGGCTACGCCGCCTTTCCACCACCATCCTTTCCTCCACTACCCCCAGGAGTCCCTCTACCGCACCCCAGTCATCTACCCCCCTGTGCATCCTCACCTTCCGAACCCCAATCCCAGCACTAGCCCCAGTCCTAGCTCCAATACCAATCCAGGCGCTCGCCTTATGGCCCTCCTGAACCCTCCTGCAAGCCCCCAACTTGAACCCGCCGTCTCGGTGCCGCCTCCCTCTTCTACTCCTTCGGATTTCCTGATACCTTCCACTGTTGGTGCGTTGCATCCTGTGCCGTCAGCACCACACGCGGCACTGGCCCAGCCAGCGCCGACGAGGATGCCGAGCAACAAGTTGCCTAGGGGTCGGCTTCTCAGCACAGGGGCACATGCTGTCTATGATGTGGATTCACGTCTGCCGGGAGAGAACCAACCGCCTCAGCTCGAGGTGACGCCGATCACCAAGTATATATCTGACCCAGGGCTTGTTTTGGGCCGGCAAATCGCCGTCAACCGGACCTACATATGCTATGGGCTTAAGCTTGGTGCTGTTCGGGTGCTCAATATCAACACAGCCCTGAGATCTTTGCTAAAGGGGCATTCTCAGGTAAGAAACTTTCAACTAGAATTAGTAATTCTTCAACCCTCGATCAGTCAAAAAGTTTTATCCTGTTCAGGTGTGAAGTCATTTTGACTTAGTTTATATGCTTGTTTGATTTACGACAATATCATTATAATAAGGATGTTGTAGTATATAGTTAATTCATGCAGATAAAATTAGTTCTTGCAATTCTAAGTCTGTTGGGAGTTTGAATGTGGATTCTACTAATATCATGGGACCCTTATTAAAGATTTAGGATTGTTAGATAATTTATTTTTGGATGCTAACTGGATTTTGTTTTTGCACAAGTTTTAATTGAAAGCTTATACTTTGTTTCTCATCCATAGTTTATGGCTTGGAGTCCTGGCCATGTTTTTTCACCTTGACATCTGAAACTTATTGCTAAAACAATTAAATATCTGCTTTGATCTTCATGTTGGTAGATGGAACATAGTTTAATTATAAATGCTCATTTATTTGATGTGATTTTTGCTGGACAGTCATTTATGTGTTTATTATTTAACGTAATGTTGGCAGCTTTTCTGATGCATATCAAAGAACTTCAATTGAAACTTTTATTCTGTATGTTGAGCATGCTACCCAAAATCAATTTGTGTGATTTGATTTTGTTTGCAGTTCAGTTGAGAATATCATTGTGGAGTTGTCTCCGATTTATATTGGTAAACTAGTTTCTACAGATTTTTATCGGTTAATAGTGTCTCCAGGTAAGCAAGTCACGGAGTGCTATGATCTGGGAGACCTCATAGTTTATTCCATATTCCACTTTAATGGTAAATTAATGAGTTTGAACTGTTTGAGATAGATGGTTCCCGTATAAGAAAGCTTGTAAAACAAAATCTGTTGTGTTTTCTAATAATCTCTTGGCATCTAGTTTTCGAGCCTTTGATTAATGGGCTCTATTTTTTTTTCTTCATTTTTTTGGGTATTACCAAACTGTTTCCTGCTCACAGAGGTAATGACACACAACAGATTTCCCAATAATGGAATTCGACTCTGAAATATCATCTCTGTTCCTTACCGGCAGTACATGCCACTCATAAATATAATAGTTTTCTATTTATTGTTGTCTATGTGCAGGATTTTTGTCAGCATCTGTTTCTTAAGAAATATCCTTGCCACATCTCTTTCAAGGAAAAAATTGCCATGTTGCTTCTTGTTGTTGTTTTCTCATGTTTGAGATATTCTTCAAGCATTTAGTGGTGCAATCTGGAACTCTTTATTGTGTAGCTTTTCTTTTCTTTTCTTCTTAAGTTAGATTAATGTGATTTGCATATTTTGTAGAGAGTTACAGACATGGCTTTCTTTGCTGAAGATGTACACCTTTTAGCCAGGTACTTCTTGATGAATTTTTTCCCCCCTTCTTTTGCCCTAACATTCTGCTCATTTCTTTTATTGCTAGTGCAAGCATTGATGGAAGGATTTTTGTGTGGAAGATTGATGAGGGTCCTGATGAGGACAACAAGCCACTGATAACTGGAAAAGTTATAATGGCTATTCAGATAGTTGGAGATAAAGAGTCATATCATCCCCGAATTTGTTGGCACTCTCACAAGCAAGTAAGGTTTTCATTAAAATGTGCATGATCATGTTTGATACAACTCTACATGTGACCATGGCTTCAACTATCCCTTAAATTTACCAATTCAGGGATACATCTTTTGCTACAGCTAATTTTCCTTAGTCATATCTAGGTATTCTTATGAATCTGAAATTTCTTCTGCAGGAAATTATGTTTGTTGGAATAGGGGTTTATGTGCTAAAAATTGATATAAATAAAGTTGGAAGAGGAAAAGAATTTTTGGCTGAGGAGCCACTTAAATGCCCCATTGAAAAGATCATCGAAGGAGTGCAGATTATAGGTAAACATGATGGAGAGGTGACTGATTTGTCCATATCGCAATGGATGGCTACTCGTTTAGCATCATCATCAAAAGATGGCACGGTTTGTACTTTTGATTGCTTGATCTTTTAATATTTTGTGTTGCGGGCAATACAAAGATGTATCTCTAATAGGTAAAATTCGCTTTGTAGAACTATTGTTGCTTGTTTCTTTTCTTGGTAGTCTATTATATGACCACATTGTTTTCTTTAGTTCAGTTCCAAATGAAATTTGCCCATTAGTGTTTGCATGCAATCAAAATTCAAGAAAACTGATGGTCAGGGTTTCCAAAAGACCTGGGGATCATGTGCATGATGCAATATTAAAGATAAGAAAACTAATAATAGATATGCCCATTATGGAGATAGCAACTCTCGTGAGCTTGCAAACTTTCTTTGGCCAAAATAAATGGCTATTGTTTAAACTTTTAATTGATGTTCTGTTGCTATAAGTTAGTTTTACATGGTATTAATTCTTATTGCCAAACTGTCTGTTGTAATGTGGTATGTTTCCACCTTTGTCTAATGTGATTCTAAAGAGACTTTACTCAGGTACTTATGTGAATATTTTCTTTTATCATCACATCAGTAAAACATTAAATCTCACAAGAGACCCATGTAACTAGAGACCAGGCAATTAACTAGAGACCGTGTAACTTATGTGACTAGCAGTAGCCTAACAAAACCCTCAATTTTTTTTTTTAAACATGAGCTTGATACTGCATTGTTGATTTGATGATGATAATGAATCTTTTGGGTTATTTATTACTGAAAATTACAGTAATATTATTGTTTTTGGATGCCAGGATACTAATGCTAATTCTTGATTGTTGTGCTCATTGTTTTTTCCCCTTCTATTATCATTTTTATCATTTTCTGTCATCTCACAGGTAAAGATCTGGGATGACCGTAAAGCAATGCCCCTCTCTGTTTTAAGGCCACATGATGGTCATCCTGTCAACTCCGTGGAGTTCATGACAGCACCTAACCACCCTGAACACATCAATCTCATCACAGCTGTATGTCTCCTATTGTGTATTCAAGGATGTTTATGTCACCAGCTACTTTTTGACATGCATATTTTCTTAGTTGTCATTCTTTTGCTGCTCATATGAGTGTGTCCATAATATAATAATGATTAAGATAATTTTATTTTCTTATGGTGTAGTTGGAGGTTGAGATGAACGGCAACCTTCATTCTTAAATGACATTCTTTGGCTCTTTACAGCTTTCTTTACAATGACATGGGAATTGCATAATTTCTGTTGCAGGGACCTTTAAGTCGAGAATTAAAAATTTGGGCTTCTTCTAGCGAAGAAGGTTGGCTATTGCCTAGTGACTCTGAATCATGGCATTGCTCTCAGACTTTGGACCTGAGAAGTTCTTCAGAACCTCAGACGGAAGAGGCTTTTTTCAATCAATTGGTAGTTTTACCTCAAGCAAGCCTTATTATAATTGCAAATGCCAAGAAGAATGCTATTTATGCAGTGCATATTGACTATGGTTTATGTCCTGCTTCTACATGCATGGACCATATAGCAGATTTCACTGTGGCAATGCCTATTTTGAGTCTTACGGTAACACATGATATCCTGCCCGAGGGAAATATAATTGTCCAAGTATACTGTGTACAAACACAGGCAATTCAACAATATGCTTTGGATTTAATTCAGTGTTTACCACCACCAATTGCTAATGTTGGGTTAGCAAAAGATCCTTCATCTCATGTAACAGAGACATCCAGTTCCGAGGGATTTCCTGTGCCAGAGATATCTAGTGAACACTACAGAACTGATTTTGCTATGGAAAATGCTTCACTACAAACCCTTCTTACTGATGGTGGCATGGATTGTGCATCTGCAGCTCCAGCTCTTGTAATCCCAGATTCTTCTGAGACTACCAGTATCAATGAATCATCTACATCAAATGCTGAAGTTAAACTCATTGCTCCTCCATTTCCGGATGCGGATGCGGATGCGGATGCGGATGCGGATGCGGATGCAGATGCAGATGCAGATGCAATGCATGCTGCCTCCTCTCCTGTTCCCTTGAACATGGGCATTGCAGGAAGATCACTTGCTCTGAAGAACCCTGAAAAGACATCTGAGGATGCACCATTATATAGGGGTCATGAAACTGATAAGTCAGTTTTTGGGTATTCAGTCGAAAAGGATGGACGTAATACTGGACATAATGATATATCCCCCATATTTAATCACCCTATGATGTTTAAGCTTGATGGAAACTCAACTCACCTAATTACTCCCTCTGAAATTTTATCTGGTGCTATATCTACTTCAGAAAGTAGTAATGTCAATAAAAAAGTTGCTGAGGAAATGAAGGATCAAGACATAAACACTAGTGACAGCATTAAAAATGTTGAAGTAGAAGTGAAATTAGTGGCTGAGTGTAACGCAGTTCAACCGGAAACGAATACTCAGAAGGTGGCTCAAGATTTTTCTGTTCGGGAGTTATCTCCCCAAACTTCTATACCCCACTCGGAGGTAGATAATGAGGCTCCTATAATAGAAACTTCCTTTGAAGAAGAAAGTCACTCAGGTGATGACATTGCTATGGTTGAGTCAAAGAGAACCTTATTCGCTACCGCTGAGGGAGATGGACGAGATAGCATAATAAATGCAACAGAAGATATAACTGAACCTTCTGTTAATGCTGTATCTCAACCTCTCTCAGTTGTCAAAGGAAAGAAACAAAAAGGAAAACAACATCAAACATCCAGTCCTTCATCACCTTCCTCTACCCTTCTCCACTCCACCTATTCTTTGAATGAACCAGCACTCAGTGAGAATGCCCCTTTAGTTGATCCTGCTTCCATGGATCTTCTTGCTATGCAGGAAATGCTGAGCCAGGTATAATATCATTTAACTTAAAGTTGAAATCACTAATTGAAATGGTTTGACTGGCTCACTACATACTTCTGTAGAGACTTTAAACGGGGACTGAGTTTCTGGTGCCCATAATGGCAATGATTTGTGTTTGCTTTCACTTTTATTGACGTGATTCACATTGTTCATTTTGTTCACCTTCAGATTGGATCATCTGAGATCAATTTGTGGTAGTATCCAGACTTGATCAATTTTCTAAGGGTTGGTTTGGTATCTTGAGGCGGCATACAGTGTCTTGGGCATGTTCCTTCCCCTCTTATTAGATGAAGACTAGCTGATTGGTCAATTGTTTACTATTAGGATATAGACTCGTGTGGTTTTTTTTTTGAATTTATATTTTCAGGGGTGAATTAATCACAGACTTCATTTCCTTGTATGAAAACTAATGCATGAAATGGCTGACACTTGAGATCTCCCTTTGCTAGTGAAATTCAATACTTTGATAAAACATTCACCTATATGTGGTGCACAACCAACGGGGTATTCTTTGCTTTCTTTTCTAGCCGCTCTCCCTTTCATATCAGTATTGACAACTGTTGCCATCAATTGTTGGACTAGAAGTATGGTCTTTGGATATAATGTTTTATTCTTATGGTCATAATTTGTAAATCTGTACAACTCCACTCTGGATTGAGATTGACAAATTTAGATTAAAATTTATTATAACTAAAAAGCGGTATTGAAGATGGAGGGAAATGGTGCGTCAAAGCTTTATCATCACGATTACAAAGAGATGATAGAAGTCATAATGGGATAATGTACAAAAGGTTAATGGGTGTCAGTTAAGAAATTTTTTAGGTTTGAGGATTATATAACGGAAGTAGGTGTTCTGAATTCAATACTGTTAGTTGGTCATCTAGTGGAGACGAGGGTTTTATGGCATACAATGCGAATGGTATGGTCCAGATGTAAATTTCTCTGAGGCCCTTAGTGGTGGAGTTCAAACAATTGGCAATGCTTCTAATTATCTCGTCTAACTATTTTCCTAAATAAAAAATCTAAAAAAACCTTTTTTTTTCAATCTAAAATTTTAAACAAATAATTTCTCAATTTGTATATTCTCCTTCACTAAGAGCAAATGAGTTGTTAGCATCATCAATTAGTGACACTTAAGAAAGGAATAGTATAAACACAGATTGTATCTTGTCCTTCAAGGATCAACTATCTTCTTCTTTGACATTTCCTCCAATTGATAAATTATTTTTCTTGTTAGAGGAATTGAGTGTTGATTTTGTTTTCTTCCTTTTTTTATCACTCAAATTCTCATAAATAAGAAATGACAAGATTGATTACTAGTGGAAAAGATATTGTAGAGATGATAATAATAAGGATTTGGTACCAAATTGAAGAAGCTTGTCCTATGATAAGGTTGCCATGCAAAGATGGAGTTCTCCCACACAGTAAGGTAGCAAATCTTCTAATTTGAAAATTGAAGCAATATAAATCAGAGTGACTCTTTATGGCTATAATGCCTGTGTCTATGCTTCACTTCTTGCTTTAAATTTTAGTTGGGTTCACATCTTAGGTTTTGGTTCTTTGCAGGTAGTGAATATGCAGAAGGAACTGCAAAAGCAGATGAGTGCAATAGTGGCTGCTCCTGTAGCGAAGGAGGGAAAACGAATGGAGACTTCCTTGAGCCGAAATATAGAGAAGATAATCAAAGCTAATGGAGATGCTTTATGGGCCCGTGCTCAAGAGGAAAATGCAAAATATGAGAAGTTTGACAAGGACCGGGTGCAACAAATCACCAATCTAATTGCTAACAATGTGAATAAGGACTTGCCAACCATTTTAGAGAGGGCAGTGAAGAAAGAACTTTCTACAATAGGATCCACTGTAGCTCGTTCAGTTGCACCTGCTATTTCTTCAGCTATAGCAGAATCATTTCAGGTTATCTTCTAATTATTTACTTTTATTTGGGCTAAAACTTGGTCATTTATCTTACTTTTCATGTTCCTTTGTTCTTTAGAGGGGGGTTGGTGATAAAGCAGTAACTCAGTTGGAGAAGTCAGTCAGTTCTAAACTTGAAGCTACTGTTGCAAGACAAATCCAAGCGCAGTTTCAAAACTCTGGGAAGCAGATTCTTCAGGTATGCACTGTTTCAAAAAAAAAAAAAATGATGTATGTGTATGTATCTAACTATTGAATTATGGCAAAAACTGTATGATGAATTAATCAAACAACATTATTGTTTTATGTAGTCTATAAGCTTAGTTTGAGGTATTTGAAATGAATTTGGTGATCCTCATATTGCTATTCAGCAGCACAATTTTGAAACTTATCTACAATTTGACCAGACATATTGTTTGCTTCTTTGGCTTGGAAACTTATCACAATGGTAACATAGTGGAAGCAGACTCCTTTGGATTAGGATTCATTAACATGCAGGCAGAATGCTGATATTGATAAAAAGGGCAGCCCAGTGTACAAAACTCCCGCCAATGCGAGATCTCGGGGAAGTGTATTGTACACAACCTTATCTTGCATTGCAAGAAGCTATTTCCACGACTCAAATGTGTCATGCTTGATAGTTGGAATGATTGACTTTATTTATTTAGTTTTATCTCTTCATAAAATATGTTCCCTCATTAATATGGATGTTTCATATGTACGTTTAGGAACACGATGCATCTAGTGTCTCACTTGTGAAATGGTGGTAAATGTTACATACTTTTCATCTATAACACATTTGGTCCGTTTAAAAATAGCAGCTAGGATTTTCTCCATGATTTCAGACACATGAAGGGGGTGCTTGTATTGAAGGAATCATAATGCTTCTATGTCTGCAGTGGAGTGTAGATATATAAGTAACATATCAATTTGAGACCAATATTAGTTGTGTTAAATGCAAAATTTGCCGACTTGATATTTTACTGGCCATCTTGTTTAGACTGGACGACTGATATTTATAGTCCACAGACTTCCCTTCTTTTTGAGGTGTACTGTAGGTAACTTATCCAACTAGCCTATTGTTAGAAACACTCCACTCCTTGTGATAATTTAACTTTATAACAAACAAATACATCTAAGGACCATGTTTTATAAGGTTTTGAGGTAGGCCTATGTGCTTGTGAACTCACCAGAATCCTACATCTCTTTTTCTTGACTTGGGTTATTGGCAAATCCAAATATGAAGCTTGTTATTTTATGTTGTTTCTCTGTTTGATATACATGTTTGTTGATCCCATACTTTCAATTAGAAAATGCAATAATCCAGTCTTAAACTTCTTTCTATATAAAACATGCAGGATTCTCTTAGATCCTGTTTGGAATCATCTGTGGTTCCTGCATTTGAGCAATCTTGTAAAGCAATGTTTGAACAAGTTGACAATGCATTCCAGAAAGGAATGAATGAGCACGCTGCTGCTGCTCATCAACAACTTGAGGCAGCAAATACACCTTTAGCAGTTACTTTAAGGGTATGTATCTCCATATCAGAATCATCATTACCCTTGTTGCTGTTGCTCCTGCTATTATGCCTGTGCTGCCTATGATCTTGATATCTTTTGCTTGGCTTATAATCTCTTTAAACTGCAAGGTGAATCCTTTTATTTGCAATGAATTTTTTGTTTGTTTATGCAGGAAGCAATCGGCTCTGCATCTTCAATCACCCAAAGTCTCACTGCTGAGTTAATTGATGGCCAACGAAAAATTTTGGCTCTTATAGCAGCAGGAAACACAAAGGTTCTAGACCCTCTGGTTTCCCATCAAGCTAACGGCCCTACAGCTAGCTCCCCTGAGATGGTAAAACTTCAATTCAAGATTCCTGGAGCTTAGATGACTGGTGGACGGACACTGTCTTCTATTTGTTTTAGTTGGATAACTTGATTTCCTTGTTAGTGTGCAATTCAGTGACGCTTCATTCTATTTACAGCAGGCCTCCTTGTCTCTCCTGCAGGTCGGGGCACATCTAGATCCGACAAAAGAACTCTCGAGATTAATTTCTGAGCGTAAATACGAGGAAGCATTCACACTGGCACTTCAAAGAAGCGATGTGCCAATAGTGTCCTGGCTATGTGCCCAGGTACTGGTCTAATTCCTGCAGAACCTAATCTAGTGGCTTGACATTGATATTTCATTTCATGTCAACCTTTAAGCTAAATTTCCTATCCCAATCCTTTCAGTTCCACTCTTTTATACTTAACATGATCTTGCAGGTGGATTTGCATGCGATTTGTTCCACAGTGCCACTTCCCCTAAGTCAAGGGGTTCTTCTGGCACTTCTGCAGCAACTGGCCTGTGATATCGGCAATGAGACATCCAGAAAAGTTGGCTGGATGACTGATGTTGCTGTAGTAATCAACCCGGCTGACCTAAGGATTGCGTTACACGTCCGACCTATCTTTGAGCAAGTGTACAGTTTGTTGGGTCACCAAAGAGCCCTTCCAACGACTACTGCCCCCGAGTCGGTCAACATCCGCCTATTGATGCATGTTATAAATTCTGTACTCACATCCTGCAAGTGATTTATTTGGAGGGTTTATGCACATGTACAGTAGGGATTGAAGATAGAAAAGAAGTCATGTATGTAGATTATAGAGGATGTAGGTTGGTTCCTCGCCTCCCGTTTCTTTCTTTGACTTCTTTCTAGGCTTTGAACGAACAATTTGGTCGTGCATTATGGATTTTTAATTTAAAGATTTTGGTATATTGGTCAGCAAAATGACATTATTAACTCTCCAGCAAATTTTACTACCGTAATGCATTAGTTTTACTGAATCAGTAAATCATTATGCATCCTAAAGGTGATTTAGCTATAAACTATTCTCTTTGATGGTTCACATAATTTACGTATCACACACTTGTTGGATTTGAGTTGTTATATGCGTTTATTAGTCCCCACTTGTTCATATCATCTGTTTCATTGTATAAGCAAGCTATCTATTCTTTTAATTCTTCAATCTTCTCCAAGCTATGATGTTGATATATTACACATTGTCCCTCACCCACATTACCACAACAAAAGAGAAAAATGTTGTGTCGATATATAAAATATGTATGATAACGAAGGATGTTTGATAGTATTAGTTGATTGATGACACAATCATTTCTCCAACAAATCATTCGTTTACCTTTCCTTTGTGGGATGATCGACTAGTGCCATTCCCTCCTAAGATCGACAAAACTTCACGGTGCCATAGACGTAAGAATTTGAATGTAGAGTGCGATAACATAAGTCAAATCCTTCGTTTACCTTTCCTTTGTGGGATGATCTACTAGTGTCATTCCCTCCTAAGATTGATAAAACTTCACGGCGCCATAGACGTAAGAATTTGAATGTAGAGTGCGACAACATAAATCATTCATCCTTTTCCGACCAATTAAAAGTTCTTTAACTATCTTTAGATGGAAAGGATTAAATGCATCTAGAAGGACCACAGCTATAATTTTCAACTACTTAAGTTGTTGTCTGATGCAGCTTAGCCATTCTAATAATAAGAAATTAATATTTGTTAATACTTAGGATACAACAACAACAACCAAGCCTTTTCCCACTAAGTGGGGTCGGCTATATGGATCCTTTTACGCCATTGAGCTCTATCT
>JBBPFP010000009.1:22460-42551 GCA_037974795.1 Kaempferia galanga
TAAGCATGCATAATTAAACATAAGCATACATAAACTTGATTAATCATAACATGCATAAAGGACTTAATCATAATCATCCATAATTAACCTAAACATAAGCATGCATAATTAAACATAAAAGTCCTTTTTGAAAACATATATACATATAGGTACTTAAACATCATCATAACATAAAGGGGGGCCCAGGCTAAGTACCACATAAATGCGCGCTCATGAATGGACTGGGGTAGCTAGCCACCAGACTCATTATGCCAGTTCTCGTAAACGTCCTTCCTGGCCTTAATTAACGACTTGGTTCTCGTAAACGTCCTTCCCAAGTCGGGTACTTAGCCCTTGAAAGTAAAATACTTGTACTTGTCTCTTCTTACATATCATGAGGTATGCTTCTTAATCCCAACATGAGGGAAGCATCTCACATAAGAGAGTTCTTGATCCCAAAACATGAAGGAAAACATCCTTTAGGCATTTCTTATACTTGTGCCTTTCATACATGAATATGCCCTAATAGGTCTTTAAACATAAGCATGATCATTTGTAATTGCATATCACATAATCTAAAAATGCACAAGCACTTGTTTAGGCATTTTCTTCAATCATGACATTACATATAACATTCTATTAGCAACATAAGGGAATAAACATTTCCTTGATAACATGAATTGCATAAACATTCTTCAAGTAACCTAAAGTGCATAAACATTCTTTTAGCAACATAAAAGTTCAAACTATATATTACAAACATAGAAATATATTTACATGCTTTCCTTGAGTACCTAGCTCGCCCTTTCCCTAGACTCCTAGGGTTGGCCAAAAACCTCCATTAAGGTTTCCATAAATTTTCACATATAAGAAACGTGGAAATTCTTATACTTAACATGGATCATAATGGAAATGTTCCTATACCAAAATTTAAGCACACAAATTTTATGTAATATCATACGAGAACTACTCATACTGCAGGTGAGGGGATACTTACATTCTCTCGCTAGTCTTACAACTTTATATACCCTTAAGTTAAGGGAAAGAAGAAGAAATGTTCTCCTTAGAAAACCTTTGTGTTGCTTGTCTCTTTAGAGGGAGTGCTAGCCTTAGAGTGTCCTTCCCCTTGCCTAAATTCCTTGTGATGAAATCCCTTGTGTGGATTATGAAACTTGAAAGGGGCTAGGGTTTCTTGAAGATTTTCGGTGGAAAAGAGGAAGAGGAAGAAGAAAATGAAACTTTTGGTAACTTCCCTCAACTTCTCTCCTTTTATACTAAGGAAGAGAAGTGTCTCTTCACCTCTAACCCTTTAACTAGGATTTCCCTCTCCTTTCTACTAGCACACCCCTGCTGGGGCAACTGGTTCTTACATTCTCCATAAGGCTTAGCTTCCCAAGAGGTCCAAGGTTCGAACCCTTGCTAGACCTCTTTTTACTTCTTTTTATTTTTCCTCTTTTCTTTTTGGAAAAATTTTCATTAACTCTTGTAAACCCGATCTTAATTACTTACAAATTTTTTGTAAAAATTTTGGGGCGTTACAAAAAAACCCCTTAGAGTTAGGAATAAAGGCACAACTTGAACAACAACTTCTGGACTCATTCCTAGATTAGTTTTTGAGCTTTGACTGTCTTAAGAGACTTCTCCGCCTTCAACAAAGGAGATTTCTAGTGAGTTTCATTGCATTGGATTAACAACCACCTAGGTTGTAACTAAGTAAATTCTGAGCCTCTGTCTTCTCTCTCTCTTTTTTAATGTTTTTAATAGTTGTGTTAGACTAACCTTGAATCTCTGCTTAAGATAGCTCGAGATTTTAAACTTTAATTTCAGACTATTCACCCCCTTTAGCCTGCCACAAGGGACTTACAGTTTTCCCATCTGCATTTCTTGTTCCAAACCTATAACGCTCGTGCACCCTCTCATATTCTTCGTTACTTCGACATGCCCATTTAGATCGTCTCCGATTCATTTAGCAGAATATTTTGTAATAGGACATCTAGACCATTCCAAAACATTGGTTTGGTATCTTCATCTAATTTTACTTGAGGTGCATATATGCTAATTACATTCATAGTTTCTTTCGTCACTATTATTTTGAGAGTTATACTTCTATCCCCTTTGTAACTGCTCCTATAACTTCATCCTTTAACTAACTATTTACAAAAAAATACCCACTCCATTCTTATTTTACTCTTTCCTATACCATAACTTAAAACTCAAGTTCTGTATCATCTTTGCCTTCTCGCCTACCCATTTTGTCTCTTGTATACATAAAATACTAATTCTTCTCCTAATTATCGTATCTACTACATTCATTGCTTCCTATATTCCATATTCTAAATCTTAGATATTAGTTTTTTTTTATAATTTTATTCTTATTCAACCTATGTCGTAACTCATGTTCTCATGGAGATGTAACGTGCTTGGCGATACGTTACAATCTGACATTGTAATGCGAACTCTTTCATATCTAACATTACTCCTGAGTTCTAGAGATTTAGCAGTATTTGCCGAGATGTTACCGTTAGACCTGCAACATTAGCACAATAGTTTAATAGATTCATTCATTGAATGTTTGTTTTAACCTAATGCATCTCTCTTCCTTAAAGATTATTTCTTTTAAATTCTAATTTGTCCATCTATTGTTCATGCTTATTTCTAAAAGATTTGACTATCTATGTTTTAATATTTCTAAAAATAAGGTAATAGATGAAGATTAGAGTAATACAATTAATACAACAACAACTAAGTTTTATCCCACTTCGTGAGATCGATAGAGTAATACAATTAATTATTTTAACTATTTTAACTCAATCAACATATACTGAAGCAAAAATAAGTAAAAAATCATTTTTAATGTTATTATTTAATTGTTATTTAATTTTATTGATAGGTCATTAAAAAAAGTAAAGCTCATCCCAAAGTGTGATGAGTGTTGGCACATAGAAGATATCAAAATACACTTTCAGCTGGTAATTAAATCTCGATCATGGAAAAATAAAAATCATGCTTATTTCCATGCATGGTACTCATTTTTGTATTAGTAAGGTATAATTTATAGCTAAAATTATTTTTTTAAAAAATATTTCCCTATTTTAATGAATTGACTTTTTAATTGCTCTAGGCTTATATTTTATGCAAAAGGTAAAATCTAGCCCCCCATTGGGAGGGAGTAAATTAGGAAACCAACAAGCCATCATATGAGAGGGTATTTCCACTGGCTTTGTCGGGAATCCACCTTTGCTCAATTATAAAAACTTGTCATGTGATAACCAACTCCAGCTATGCCCTAGGGTGCTCTAGACTTATATTTTGAAGATAGACCAAGTGGATTAGATATTTAGATTGTAGACTATTTTTTTTTAAAGAATTTATCTCACATGTTTAGGAGTGTATCATGCTGAATGGTGGCATGACATGACGCTGAATGTCAACGTGATACAACTCTGAAATTGTACAGTTCTGGTTGTAGACAAACTTCGGCATAACTTGTGATTTTAAACCTTGCTCTATGCCATTTGGAACTTAGTCATAATATGCTTGGAACAAACTAGTACTTTTGCCTGTTTGGTAGAATGTTGCAAGATCTGTATTTTTCAAAAATGACTAATAAGTTCCTATAGCCTGGAAACTCCACTGTTCTATATCCTTTGCTTGTCGTTGTTGGTCATTCTTATTTGGTTCTTTGCATATAAACCTATGTTGATACTTCTCCATATTACTCTGCTGTATGTAATTTTGATTCTCGCTCTTAAGAAATTTAAATTCCTTTTTGAATGCTTTAGGAATGCCCGTTGGGAACCTTTAAGAATGTTACTGGATCTGATGAAGCTCTCTGTTACCCATGCCCATCTAGTGGACTTCCACATCGTGCTATATATACGAGTATTCGAGGTATTCTCCTTAGCTATCTTTCAATTTTTCTTTAATTTTATGTTCTCTGCCTAAGTTGCCTGATCAAGTATGAGTTGAAGTTTATTAGCTGGATCATTCATTTTTATCTATTTTTTTTAATGCTCAATTTAGTTGGCGTGCAATTTGACTTATGAATCACCATTACCAGGTGGTGTTGCTGAAGCTCCTTGCCCATATAAATGTGTTTCTGAGAGATATCATATGCCACACTGTTATACGGCTCTTGAAGAATTAATATACACTTTTGGTGGTCCGTGGTTGTTTGGTCTCCTCCTTTCTGGTCTTCTTATTTTATTAGCTTTAGTCCTAAGTGTAGCACGCATGAAATTTGTTGGTACGGATGAGTTACCAGGTCCTGCACCAACTCAACATGGGTCACATATTGATCATTCATTCCCCTTTCTTGAATCATTGAATGAGGTTTTTTACATTTTCTTCTTCAATTTCACATTTATCCTTTCTGTATATCAATTCCGAATGTCGTTTGATACTTATTTGCTGTGGATAGGTTTTGGAAACAAACAGGGCTGAGGAATCTCAAAGTCATATTCATCGAATGTTCTTCATGGGCCCAAACACTTTCAGTGAACCTTGGCATTTTCCTCACTGTCCTCCTGAACAAATTACTGAGATAGTGTAAGTTAGATGTTCCGTATTGATGCTATGTGGTCATAAAGTTTTCTTAGCTCTAATTTGACCTATCATGTTTTTGACAGCTTAAAATTTTCTTTTAACTATTTTATAAAAACATGGTTCTTTAAGGGCATAACAACCATAGGTCTAAGTCATTTTGTACTGACCCCTTGACTCTTTTTGATATTTTTATCAGGTATGAGGATGCATATAATAGATTTGTTGATGAGATTAACGCACTTGCTGCTTATCAGTGGTGGGAAGGAGCTGCCCACAGCATTCTTTGTATAGTTGCCTATCCACTTGCCTGGTCTTGGCAGCAGTGGCGCAGGAGAAAGAAGTTACAGCGCCTTCGGGAATTTGTTCGGTCAGAATATGATCATGCATGCTTGCGTTCTTGCCGATCACGTGCTCTCTATGAAGGGCTTAAGGTTTGCTATCAAAATAACTTTCAGCCTTTTTAGTACCTTAATTCTCTCTTCATACTTTGACCTAATTCTAGTTCAATCTGCAGATGAAAACACAGTTATGCCTATATTTTATTAATAGCCTCTCTGTTTCCCTTTTCAAAAGAAGGAAATTCTAGTTTGTTGGTACTGTACCTTGTGTTGGCAGCTTTCTGGATCACTATTTGCTGCCATACTGACTCATTAGCTTGCATAATCTGAACTAGAAAAAGAGAATTGTGAAAAGAAGTTACTCAATAAGTCAATATGCATCCATGTTCTGGATAGAAGGGGGATTATAGTTCGCATGCATATGGTCATAGTCAAGTATTTGAAAATCCTGCATGCATTGTCTTTCTGTGTAACATATTCTGTAGGTCCACTTTTTCAGACTAAAATTAGACCATGTAGCTATGGGGTTGTGGACTATCTAATGGTGAGTCGATGATCTGGCCCACACTTGGACTCTGGTGTGACCATCCTTGCAGTCCAGTTTAGTTTAGGATTGCAATAAATGATGCGAAATTTTCAGAAGATTTCTGTGTTTGTCCTTTTGTCAATAAACTAAACTAGAGGATGCCATTGTAAGTCTAACAGGTAATCTAACAGATATGGAAATGGACCGGTGTTTTCTGGTCTCCATGCCACTTTGCTGTTTTTTAACTTGTTCTTCAACTCTCAGAATGCCAAGATCATTACAAGTGTCTTAGATATGGTTGTTTGTCTTTATAATATAGGTGGCTGCTACCCCAGATCTGATGCTTGGTTATTTAGATTTCTTTCTTGGTGGAGATGAAAAGAGACCAGATCTTCCTCCTCGTCTCCATCAAAGATTTCCAATATGTCTTGTTTTTGGTGGTGATGGTAGTTACATGGCTCCTTTTTCACTCCACAGTGATAATGTTCTGACTAGCCTTATGAGTCAGGTTTTGGTTCTTTCTCTGAAAAATCTCTAGACTTGCCCTGCTTTCATTTTTTTTTTTAAAAGTGAAATTTTATATTGCTATCCAATGAATACATACAATGTTTCAGTCTTTTTATATTGCAGGCTGTACCTCCAACAATATGGTACAGGCTGGTTGCTGGACTGAATGCACAGTTGCGCCTAGTTCGTCGTGGTCGGCTTAAAACCACTCTCATGCCTGTTCTCAGTTGGATTGAGACCCATGCTAGTCCTCCTTTGAAACGGCATGGTGTTTGCATTGATCTGGCTCGGATTCAAGCTAGTGCATTAGGTTATTCCCAACTTGGTTTGGTAGTTTATGCTGTGGAACGACAAACCACAGCAATTGATGGTGGCTCTAGAGCTTTGAAATTGGATGAACCTTCACTGTAAGTCTTGAATCTATATCTATAACTTTTAGCTATTTCCTTTTGATATTATTTAGTATTCACCATAGCCTTCTAGTTGAACTGAAGTTTTTTCATGGACTAAATCCCATTATAAATTTGACAGTCTCAAGGAGAAAAGAGATTTGTTCTATCCCTTTTCACTGATTTTGCACAATACTAAACCTATTGGACATCAGGTGTGTTGTTAATCTAAGTTTATTTAATTTTTCCATCCTAATCCTATAGATACATGAATAACTTGATGATGACTTGATTTTTTTATTTTTGTTGCAGGATCTTGTTGGTTTGATTATATCAATATTGCTATTAGCAGATTTCAGCTTGGTCTTACTTACTTTACTACAGCTATATTCATTTTCATTGGCAGACATCTTGTTTGTTTTGTTTGTTCTTCCCCTTGGTATACTTTCACCTTTCCCAGCTGGAATCAATGCTCTTTTTAGTCATGGACCTCGACGATCTGCAGGCCTGGCTCGTGTATATGCACTATGGAACATTACATCTTTAATCAACGTTGTAAGTTGTTTGTTCTCTTGATTAGTTACTCTGGCCTATATTTTGCCATTTTCTATTTATTCAAGAGTACTAGCATATATTTTTTTTCTCCAAGTTCCGGGCATGTTAGAATAAAAAATGAGGAATATGTGAGGATACATGAGGCTATGAGTATGTAATGAGAAATGAAGAAGGAAAGCTATATTAGATTTTGCGATAGCATATGATCATATATTAGCTAATACGCTTTTTAAGAAAAGAGAAGAAACTTAGTCACATTTAAAAGTGGGAATAATAAATTGCAAATTGACTTTTTTATGGTTAGGAACGGAGATAGAAAGATTTATAAAAATTATAAAGTCATCCGTGGATAAAGTTTAACTACCCAACATAGGTTAGTGGTGTTTGATGTACGTCTCAATCATAGTATCAATAGAAAGAAAATATATACGATTTCTAGAATTAAGTGGTCGAAGTTAAAGGATGGAACTAAAATATATTTAAGGAGAAGGTAGGAGTACAAGCATTAAGTGAAATATATATGGTGACTCTAATACGACATGGGATAAGATGATATTAAAGTTAAATAGTAGCTAAGAATGTACTCGGTGAGTCAAAGGGACACACACCACTAAGGAATCTTGATGGCGGAATGAGAAAGTACAAGAGAAAGTGAAGGGAAAACCGAACCGCTTATAAGGAATCCTATATTTGTCAGATTAGGAAAACTTAAAAAAAATATACAATAGCTAAGAAACAGGCTAAGAAAATTATGAATGAAGCAAATAATGAAATTTTTGAATAATTATATTAAAAATTGGATAAAAAAAGGAAAGACATTTATAGAATAACTAAAGTAAGAGAAAGGAAGACAAGATCTTATCCAAATAAAAGGTATTAAAGATGAATACAATAGGGTACTAGTAAACGATGAAGAAATAAAAGAGCGATGGAAAAAGTATTTTCATCAACTTTTTAATGAAGGTTTAGGCGACCAACTTAACTTGTAATTTACGTAGGTCATATGAGTATAGAAATTTCAATTTTTATCATAGAATTCAAATTTCAAAAGTAGAACAAGTTTTAAATGGGATCCGCGGTAGAAAAGTCGTTGGACCAAATGATATTTCGATAGAGGTATGCAAGTGCCTAGGGAAACAAGGTATTAAATGTTCTATAAAATTATTTAACATGATTTTGAAAATAAAAAAAAATGTTTGATCAAGAGAGAGTATGCACTCTAGTTCCCTTATATAAGAACAAGAGAGACATACAAATTTGTGCAAAAACTAATGAGTCATACCATAAAACTTTGGGAAAAAATAATAGAAATAAGATTAAGGAAGGAGATCACGGTGACTAAAAATCAATTTGGGAAAGGTCGATAATAGAAGCTATACATCATCTTAAACAATTAATTGAAAAATATCAAGAGCAAAAACAAGATCTATAAATGATATTCATTGATTTAGAAAAATCTTATGATAGAGTGCCAAGAGAAATTATATGAAGAATTTTAGAAAAGAGAGGTGTTAATGTAACATATATTGAATTAATTAAGGAATGTATGTGAATGTAATGGACACAGTAAAGACTTCATGCGAAGTAATTGAAGCATTTCCAATACAGATACGGTTACATCAAGGATCAACTCTAAGTCCCAATCTTTTTACTCTAATTATGACGAATTCACTGCACACATTCAAGACAGTATCGTTGTGCATGTTGTTTGTAGATGATATTGTTTTAGTAGATGAAATACGTGAAAGAGTAACTACTAAACTAAAATCTTGGCGAGAAACACTTGAAGGGAAAAGTTTTAGGCTTAGTAGAATAAAGACAAAATATATGGAATTTAAGTTTAGTAATATTAGATGTAACGAGACAAGTGTTAAAATAGGAGATGACGAGTTGCCTGAAGTGAGAACTTCAAATATTTAGGATCATTTTTGTAAAATAATGGAGGGATTTAGAGTGAAGTCTTACATAAAATATAAGCGAGATGGTTGAAATGGAAGAGAGCGTTGGATGTTTTATGTTATTGTAAAGTATCTCTAAAACTTAAAGGAAAGCTCTGCAAAATCGCAGTTAGACCTGCTATGTTATATTGAGCTGAATGTTGGTCTACGACTCGAGCACATAGCAGAAGATAAGAGTTGTAGAGATGAGGTTGCTAAGGTATATGAGTGGACATACGAGAATGGATAGAATAATAAATGAGAGCATTAGAGAGAAAGTCGAAGTTGCATCTATTGAGGGAAAACTCCGATACACACGTTTAAGATGGTACGAGCATGTACTTAGACGATCAATAAATGCTTCAGTTAGGCAATGTAAAGCTATGACAAACGCACTTATCAAACCAGAAAGAGAAAGTCCAAAAAAAGATTTGGTTAGCAACGACAAAACAAGATAAAATGTATATAGATGATGCTATAGTATGAGATAGAGCTTAATGGCTTAAAAAGATCCATATAGCCGATCCCATTTAGTGGGATAAGGCTTGGTTGGTGTTGTTATTTTTGCAAATCTATTAGGTCACGGTTTGACTACATTTAGATGCTTCTAAATACCAACTATGCTGAACATGAACCTGATTTTAAATCTTTGAAACAATAGACTTGAAAAAGTGGATAGAGGATAGTTTGCATTTAGGGAATAATATGGAATGAGTAGAAAAGATATGATAGGTTTCTGTTGCGTGACAATGCTAATGACCATGGCCCTTTAATCTTTATCCTTGAGTTCATTTGCCTTTATTTTCTTTTGATGGAAGCGGCATTTGATATTGTCACCTGTGTGAGCTTCAACTGTGTCGGTGAGGATCTTTGATTTCCATGGGCATGCTTGACATGCTATTAAAGCGGATAATAAAGAGCAATAAACGAATGCATTGCTACACAAGCAACATCTAAAGTACTTAGGATTTTGGTCTTGCTCCATCGTGTAATTGAAATAGTTGCCAAGACATACATTTATTCAGTTACTATATTTGTTTGACCTAATCTAGCTTTTGGTCTATATTTGGTTAGGCTAGAATTTTCTTTTTCACAGAAGAATTCCACGTAGTTGCAGAATGAATCATATTTTATGGTTTTATATTATATAACGTGCCTCAACTTTGACGTTGAAGCTTTGAGGTACATATCATCAAGGGACTTCTTGCCTCTCTAACATTGTTGATGAGTATGATACTTTTATTGCACGCTGAGTTCTGCAGATGCGAAACATCAAGTTTGTTGTGAAATGTTAATATCATGTTTAATTGATCCTAAGTTTGACAATAGAAATATGCTAGGAATTCCAAATTTCCTGTTTGTATAGATAAAATTAGTCAGCATTAGGTGGTCAGAATCAATTTTTATTGATGATATTTAGGTTTCTTTAGCCATGTTTTGTTAATATGAGACATCTGGCAAATCCGCCATGTCTATTAATATGAGATTGAAATATATCAGAAAAAGTTGCCAGTTTCTTGATAACTAATTAAATTTTCTTTTCCTAACAGTTCAAACTTGCACACTTAAGTAGTCAACTTAGTATTGTTTGATAGCAAGTATCTTATCACTATTTAACGATGGAAATATACCATCATTAGGCTCCAAAATTTTATATATTGCATTTTTTTTTCTTGTATCTCAACATTGCAGATTGTAGCCTTCATATGTGGGTTTGTACATTACAAGTCATCCAGTCGGAAACATCAAAACCTACCGCCATGGAATTTGGGCACGTAAGAAGCCTTCCCTGTCTCTGCAAATTGTTATTCATTATTTTCTCCACAATCGGTAGCGTTTCCTAAAAATTAGCTATATACATACGAATTGATACCTTGATGATCCATTAACTTCATAGATATATACAGATGAATACATGGAAATTCAACTCTGTTCTTACTGTTAACAATCCAGGGAGGAGAGTGGATGGTGGTTGTTTCCAGCTGTTCTTGTTCTGTGTAAATGTGTTCAAGCAAGACTTGTAGATTGGCACGTGGCTAATTTAGAGATTCAAGATCGTTCGCTGTATAGCAACGATCCGACCATTTTCTGGCAGTCATGACATATTTGAACTGAGTTACCCAAGTTAGAAGCGAACCTGACCTTTTTTTGGAGTCATGTGAAGGCTATAGGAAGAAAACAAGCTCTTTTTTGGGTTTTTTTTTGTCCACTTCTCTGCATCAGGCCGTATTTATCATTCATGATGCAGACTAACCCTAATGAACATTGTGCAGTTACAGTTTTCACTTCTCTGTAAATATGAAAGTGTACCATTCATTCTTTTGTAGTTCAACTTATGTTTCCGATATAAAGTGGTACTTTTGGTAACCAGAAATTAGAAAGTTTTGATATGTAACATTTAGATTTTACTGACATTTGATTGTATCTAAATGTGCTGTACCCTTGTGATTTGTTGGTCGTAGATAAATATACCATGAGCATCAAAACACTGTACCATGGCCTTATCTTTTAGGTGAATGATTCGTCACTAATATTTGGTACACCGAAGTCAAGTGGGAGTGTGATTCATATTATTCATCTATTTGGTTGTATTAGTTTTTAATTGATATCAAGTATTTAACTTATTATGTCGACTAATTTTTGGGATTGGTTAGATCTTGTGAAGTTTTTCATCGGTAACTGGGTAAATTGAAAGTGCTCACAGCAGTATTTGACTGTATCAATGAAACGGTATAATACGAGAAATGATTTAACTCGAGTCGATATGATTCATCGGATTTGTTAACTACCGGTCCATTTAACTGCCCCCAACTTGTGAATGCCAAGTTTGAATTGTTAAATTGCCTATTTTCTTTAAGAAAATTAGATCAAATATCCCTTCATACTTTTCATCCACCATAGACATTTATCGTTCTTTTTTTTTTACTTCAAACGATGGATCACTGCCAAATGCACCAGAGTTGACAATCATTTTAGTGGCATAGGATGAGCACGCTCGCAGAACATTGGACTGTGATATCTGTCATTTCAGTAGGTCTTTCCCACGGTAAAATACGTATAAACAAATCAAAGGGTATTTTGTATGTCCGTTGACAATTTACTCTAAATTTATTGAAGTAAATATCTATATAGATATTAACTGTGCTAATTTTTAGGTTACTAATGGAGAAAGTTATAGTAACTTAGGTTTTTTTATAATATATTTTTAAGTTATGTAAAATGAACAGTATTATAAATGACAGCAGATAGTGACGGTAGTATTTTAATCTAAATATTATAAATATAAAATATAAGAGCAGATTAAAATTATTAACTTATTGAATTAAATCTTAAATTATAACTTACTCGTATACCTTGTTTCGACCCGGCGACGAGTTCAACGTATTGTCGGGACTGCATGATGAGTTCGGACATGTCGTCGCATCTGGGCGACGCCTTCGAGCTCGTCGTTGGGCTGGCGACACCTTAGAGCCTGTCGCTAGGCCCGGACGATGCCTCCGGGCTACATGATGGTGAAAGAATGTGAGTTACCACTTACCACCTAAAACACCGTCTCAGCCTGAGGCGGTGAGATTGATGCCCACCTCCCACCTAGGCGGCGCCTACGTGGCCACCTCGACTGCTATTTAAAACACTAGAAATGAGGTAATCACGGGGTTAATTTGTAGTTGATCGTCAAGTGACTAAGAGGTGAGAGAAGTTTTTTTTAGATATGTAATTGTCGGGCATTGATCCAATTCCATTGTAATAAATCTGATATCTTCTACCAACTAAGCATCACCATGGACAATTAATGGAGAAAATTTTAGCAGTTGTAGTAAAAACTTGTTACACTCACCCAGATAATTATCACAGCTCGTTCTTAGGTTATGGAAAAAGAGATAAATTATGAGATTAATTTATCGCTGATGGTCAAATAGTTAGAAGGTAGAAGTAATTGTTTTTTTTAAAGACATGTGGCCACCATAATTTGACTCCTTAATTAGTTAATTACCCTATTATACTATCACTCTTTAATCAATTGGGCATCAGTTGCTACACAAAGGGAGAAAATGTGAGATGACGTCGATTGACGGTGTGATTTCTGGCTCACTGTAGCGCTGTATATACAGATCTGCATTAATAAATGGTGTATGCCACATTGCCACAGGTCTATTAATTTAACTATTGGATTTGAGAGGAGTTAATTTCAGTGTGATTTTAAAAAGTTCATGATACAAGTATTAATTTTGAAAGTTTATATAAATTCAGTAATGTGTAAAATTCTTGATATTTTTAGGATGGTGTCATTTTTCTTGTGTAATAAAAATAAAGCAAATAAATAGATATTTTTAGGCTTTGCCTTCCTTTTCTTGGTAGTTATAGCTATATATTTCTTATTAATATTAATTGTTTAGAAACAGTGAATGGCATCTTGATTTATTTGTAATATTTCTAGTACATCATTGAAAAATCATGGATCTTCTTTTTATATTTTTGAAAGTTTTGTTATATTCAATGATATAAATGATTATTAAGGTAGAATTTATATTATTTATTTATTAGAAAGTTGTATTTATAAGAAAAATACTATTTTTAAGGTATATATATGTATATTTTGACTTTCTACGATGTGTTATCAAATCATGACAATTAATGATTTTGACGCTTAACCGTATGCTGGCCCTTATATTAAGACCTTCACCTGCACTCGGCCAGCATTCATTCTCCAATATTGATTTGTCCTTTATCCTTCATTAATTTTTTCTCTTAATGTCCCAACTAATATATAGGTAGACGGGTTCTCTCGCAATCAATGCACACTTAACAACCGACCAATGAAAATATTTGTCCTATTTAATATTAAATTTTTTATTTCCGTTTACAAAATAAAAACTGTAAGAAAATCTATTTTTGATATTTGTTCATCCGTCCAAATTAGCTGAAAAACAATTTCCTCCCTCTAATTGTGCATCGGAATTTCTCTAAACTCTTAATCAGGCATCGCTGGATCGCGGATGGTAGCCCCACATGACAGCAACACTAGATGATAGAGTTGTAAATGAGCCAAATTTTATAATGTTTAAGCTTATTTGATAAAGTAATTTAGCCAAACCAAACTCAGGATAAAATGAACTAAATTGTTGAAATGATTGTTCAAGCTCTATATTGTTTTTTTATATGGGCTTGAACTTGGTTCAAACTTGAGCTGAATTTGATTTGTTTAGATGTTATCGAGCTTTCAATTTAAACTTGATTGATTGTTTAAAACTTATTGAATTTGATAATATAAACTTATTTATCCATTTTAAAACTTTATTTATTTATTTATTTATTAAACATGTCGATAAAAATCTTATTGATGAACATTATTTGAGTATGTTCATGAACATGTTCACGAATGTTAACGAGATGAACACATATGTTCAAGTTTGCTTGTTTAGTTTGACTAGTTGATCATTTAATTGATTTTGTGTGTATTGAATGAATATAAATAAGCTCTTATCAAACCGAATGTCAAATTTATTCATGAACGCTTGATTCATTTACAACCCTATTAGACGTATGGTGACCTTAGTAGGCAACCACGTGCAAGGGCTGCCACCCCAGCCATATTCCAGGCGACCTCATGCGGCCGGCCTTGTGCAATGGCACCGCACGAACGACCTCGACGGTGGCCCCGATCGAGGTCGCCTCACTTGGCGACCAGGTACGAGTAATTGTATTTTTTTTTACATTTCTTGCCCCATAGATTTTTTTTTAAAAAAAAATTTCTTTACATAGATTTTTTTCTTTCCTCGTACTTTTCCTTAGAAATTTTTATCCGTATTTAATTATTTTCCTTCCTCATTCTATGTTCCGAAATAAACAGTCAACAGAGTGTAAGTGCTTTATCCCATTCCTTGGTCACTTGCACCTATGATTTATATTTTCTGTGTTAATTCAGAAACAGATTTACAGGGATATTGAGGCTGAACGAATTACTTTTTACTACATTTAGGAAGGGTTGCAAATCACCCCATAGGTCTAACTTAGATGGTAATCATCAATGTGTCTATAGCTTTTTTTGTCCCACATCTAGGGAGGGTGTATGCATATATATAACACTGTCCTGTCGGAGTGAAAAAGGGTAGAGCAAATATGGAAAGAATGGATACGGCTACCTTGGCCAGGGCCGTAGCCTTGTCCCTCTTCATCCTCCAGTTCGTCGGCGGCGTTGCGCAGCCGCTCGTGCCGGCGATATTCTCTTTCGGTGATTCGGCAGTGGACGTGGGCAACAATAACTACCTCACGGCCGCCACTTTCAAGTCAGATTATCCTCCTTATGGAAAGGACTTCCCGAACCATCAGGCGACCGGAAGGTTCTGCAATGGAAAACTCGCCACCGACTTCACCGGTAGCCTCTAGCACATTCATCTCAGTTCAACTCTTTTTCTCACACTCAATCGATTTCTGTCGTTGCAGCTGATACTCTGGGATTCACCAGCTACGCGCCTCCTTATCTCAGTCCCCAGGCATCAGGAACCAACCTGCTCATCGGCGCCAACTTCGCATCGGCGGGCTCTGGTTTCTACGACGGGACTTCCGACGGTTTTGTGGGAAAAAAAATCTCTCGATCGATCATCTTCGCGAAAAAAAAAACAGAGCTACCCCTGACCTTTCTCTCTGTGGACATTGCAGAACGCGATCACGTTGTCTCAGCAATTGAAGTACTTCAGAGAGTACCAGTCGAAGCTGGCCGCGGTGGCCGGCGACCAGACGTCCTCCTCCATTATTTCCGGCGCTCTCTACTTGCTGAGCACCGGGACAGCCGATTTCGTCCAGAACTACTACTCCAATCCCGCCCTCTCCGAGACTCTGTCGCCGGCGCAGTTCTCCTCCCTCCTCGTCCGCAGCTACGCGATCTTTATCAGGGTCGGAAACTAATCGATCGATTAGAGATAGATGCTTCCGTACGAACATAAAAAAAAATGGCTGCCGCATCGTGCAGGATCTGTACGGATTAGGAGCTCGCCGGATTGGGGTGACCAGCCTGGCGCCGCTGGGCTGCCAGCCGGCGATCGTTACTATGTTCGGCGGCGGAAGCGATGGGTGCGTCAGCCACGTCAACGAGGCCGCGCTGGAATTCAACCGGCAGCTCAACGCGTCGACGGCGTCGCTGGCGAGGCAGCTCCCTGGTCTCAAAATCGTCATCTTCGATCTCTATCGGCCGCTATATGACCTCGTCACCAAGCCCGCCGACTTCGGTACTTTGACTTTACGTCTCGATGACTCATCAACGTTGACTTTCATCGCGTAAAAAAGAACTGACCTGCTTTTTTTGAAACTGTGGTTGGGTTGGCGCCCTCGAGGATGGATGGCTAAATTAAGCACTTTACTCTATATAATTTGATAAATTGTAAATTCGTTAAGCTAACTGTACTATATCAATTGATCAACTAGGGTTCTTCGAGGCAAGGAAAGCGTGCTGCACCACTGGGACTGTGAAGGCGTCGAGATACTTGTGCATTCCTCACTCAACCGGAATGTGTTCAAATGCGACCGGATACGTGTTTTGGGACACGGTGCATCCCACAGACGCGGCTAACCAAGTGCTCTCCGACTCCTTCCTTAGCCAAGGCGGCACCCTTATTTTCTAGCTAAAAAGTGTGGGTTGTAAGTAGATTAATTATTGGTATGGGTGTGTTAGATTTGATTTGAATTAGTTGAAGTAATATAATTGTTATTTCTTATCAATTTTTTTTTTTCAATTGCAAACGTGCATGCTACTCGAAGTATGATTCTTGCTTTTTAAATTAAGATTGATCTCTTGCTTACTACTTGTTCGAAGCCACCGACCAACAAATAGTACTCTCCAAGCTTCTACTCGTCTGTCTTTTCCAAAGAAAAAGATTGAAAAAAAAGAGTATAAAAACTGGTTAAATAGGAGCTTTTGTTTGAATTGAAACCTCTGTTTTGTTCATATTCAAGAAGAGATTGTGTTCTGTTTTGTATTCCCTTACTAAACACGTGGGTGGGACCTGTCAAATAGTGGGAAGGCCTTGCTAGTGAGAATGGGTTAATTGGATCTTATGGAAAAGATAATTCATCCGTGTCTTCGTCAATCTATTCCTGAGCCAAGGTATATTATGGATGGCTACTAATCATTAATATAAATGATTAAAATATGAAAGAGATATGTTATCAAATTTCAACTTCTTGACCGTATATAGTAACCTCTTGCCGTTTTAGAGGTTATCCACGGGTTCGTAACCTCTAGTTTTTTTTTTTTTTAATACAAGAATCGGAGTTTAAAAAAATATAAATTTGTTTAAAATTACTGTCCGGACTGTGCACGCACGTCGCGGACGGGACTGCGATCGCAAGTTCAAATCCGTCAAGAGATCGATTTGACTGGGGTAGTGGAATCGAAGTGGAGGAGATGGTCACAGAGGGGCCGCCTTTCGCTCCTTCGTCCTCTCTTTGAGGGGAGAGCAGCCGGATGCCTGATCGAGCGGGGCCGTCTTGGAGTTCGGCGACGGGCGAAGCGGCGCCGGGTGGCCGTCGGAGAGGTAATAGGGACCTGAAGAATGTGGTCGTCAAGATCGGCATCGCAATTGTGATTTCGTTCTCTGGATTCGCATTCTCCCGGTTTCGGGTTCTCTTCCGCCGCTCGCCTTCTCCTCGAGCCTCGTCCTCAGGTTTCATCTGTAGATTTATGTTTATCTAAAGATCCGTTTCTTCTTACTAGTTGGGGTTAGGAATTGAAGAGGATTTGCAAAATTAACTACCAAAAGTTGGTTTGACTGCATTGCATTCCTCAGCAGCTGGTGCAGGGACGGAACTTTGTGGGGAGGACAGCCGGGGTTGCCTTGAAGATGACTGCCGTACCGTCAAGGTTGTTGATTTTTGAAAGATTTTGAGATCTTGTTTGCCTCATTGTCGATTGGTTTTGTGTAATTTATCCTCTTTATATTTGTGTGTGATCCTTTATTTGAAGATATCCAATGACATCCCTAGCGCCACTGAAGCTATGGTGGGATTGTCTCCTTCCAGTACTAGCACTGATGACGGAGAGTGCTTCCTCTTGCCTGAGTTTAATGATTTCGTGACACAAGGATTTGAAGTGGCTACTGAGAAATTGGAAATCACCCTGATCACAAATCTTAGGGAGATGGTTTTGTCTCTCCAGGAGAGGGAGAGGAATCTTGAGCTCCAATTGTTGGATTATCATGTAGTGAAAGAGCAAGGAGCTGCTGTTCAAGAGCTTGAGAATCGGTTGAAGATCAGTGCAACGGAGGCCAAGATGTACATGTTAAAGATTTACTCTTTGCAGGCTGAGAACGAGAAGTTGCAAGCTCAAGTGGAAGAGTACTCAAGTGTGATGAAAGAGCTTGAGGCTGCAAGAACTGAGATGAAATTTCTGGAGCATAAGTTGAAGATTGATCAGGATCAAGCAAAAGAGGTATTGGCCGCCCTTCACCAACAGATCTGTTTTTTGAAACAAATGGGGCAGAAGAATGCAGATGCTGCTGCACTGGTCGAAAGGAAGTTGAATAGGTTGTACAATCTGGAAGGTGAGACCATGGAACTCAGGATGATCAATTCTAGGCTGTCAAATGAGATTTTGGACCTGAAAAGGAAGTTAGAGTCTACACAAACAATTGCATCTCCAGTTGAGACTGTAAGGGTATGTTGTAGTACTTCTGCTAAATTATACTTCGATAAGTTCGATTATTAGTGTTTCTATTTGTATTTTTTCATCTTTAAATTATTAGATCATTGAATTGTTCTGTCATCTTTGATGCTACTGCTATTTTTATTCATGATTTGAAGACAGTGTCAGATATGAGTTTATTGAGCTGACCAGTTGGATAAACCTCTATTGTCTTCATCTCTTGTGGCTACACTTTTACATTTTCAGATTCATGGATGTCCTGATCATCTCCTAAGGCACCTCCCTTGCAGGTATATAGAGGATGCCCACTGCATGGAAACACTTCGATACCTCTCCGAGACTCTCTTGCTCTCTAGTTGCTAATTGTCATCCTAAATCTCCTTTTTGTTGGGTTATCCCCATTACTTTTCTCAAAAGTACTTGTAAATATTTAATATTCTATCCACTTTCTCATTTTATATAATCTCCACTCTAATTGGCGAAAACTCTTTGGCCAACCTCTTCCTCTCACTAGCTGCTATCTTCTATTGGCTTTGACTTCAAACATGTTTCCTTCATGGTGATATTTCGAAGGAGGCCTCCATGGAGGTTTCTGTCATAGTGATCTATCTTAGGAGGCCTATATAGATATTTATTTCTCTAAAGTGAACTAGTTTGGTGGGTAAGCTGAAGAAGTCTCTATACAAACTCAAGCAGTTTTAGAGAGCTTATTTTGAAAAATCAGCTCAGCTGTTCTGTAGTATGGCATGATCAATAATATTATAGTTTTACCTCATTTTATAGTTTAGAAGATTTATTCTTTTATTGTCTATATGGATGATATTGTTATTACTAGTGATGACTCCATCGAGATTACAAAATTGAAAGGCTACCTTCATCAATATTTCCAAATTAAAGACTGGGTAACTAAGTATTTCATTCGTATAGAGGTTGCTGGCTTAAAAGAGGTTATCTATATGTCACAACACAAGTTTATATCAGATATGCTTAAGAAAGCTAGCATACTAAGGACTAAACCTGTAGGTATTCTCATTGATCCTAGTCTCATATTATTACCAGTACACAAGGAAGCCACTAATTGATTCAGGGATATATAGTAGGGTGGTAGGAAAATTAAACTATCTCAAAGTCACTAGAGTGTCATCAACAAGTTTTCAAGTCATTCAGGTCGTTACCATTGGAAAAGATTGTTGTATCTTTTTCTTCTTATTCAAATCAGTTTACATGCCCTGTATTTAAAGATATACAAACAAAATAAAAAAGAAAATAGCTAATTACAATTAATTAACTTTCCTAAAAGCTACAAATTACAATTAATTAACTTTCCTAAAAGCTACAGATTTGTATAGCTTGAATATTCCTAAGATCATGCCAATATCTTGATTGATTGATTTTATTTTCAACACTCCCCCTCAAGCTGGTTTGAAGATATCTTCCATATTCAGCTTGTGAGTCAAATACTCAAATTGTTTTGATGACAATCCTCTAGTGAGTATATCTGTAACCTATTCGGTAGTTGGAATGTAGGGCATACAAATCAGACCATTATCCAATTTTTTCCTTGATCGAGTGCTTATCAATCTCAACATGTTTTGTTCTGGATTGTGTGCAATGGAGATGGCTGCTTTATTCACAGTATATTTTCATAGGCAATGAATATGAAAATCCTAATTCTTCC
>JBBPFP010000009.1:46047-60345 GCA_037974795.1 Kaempferia galanga
TGAAATCTAAATTTAGGGAATGGATAGGGTAGCTGAGGCAAAGGTTTTTTTTACGTGAAATGTAAAGTTTAAGGTAAATTCTGTGTTTTGGGAAGCTGATATAAATGCTCTTAGTATGGGAGATCTACTTGTAAGCTTGTAAGAGGGATTGTGTGGAAGAATTCCTCAACAATTAGTTTACTTGGTCAAACTGTTGCTAGCTTGGCAGCTTTTGGGAAAGCATCTGACATTCATGTCATTATTGATGAATTATGTAGGATTTTATGTATCGAAATTCCAATATAATTTAAGGTATTTCTCAAGTTTTCTCATGATTAAGGACAGTGTTTTTTTCTCCTTTTAATTTAGTGTAAGTGAATGGAAAAGGTGAACTTATGTTAATTTTTTGGCAGGAGGAAGCATTGGAGGAAGTCAATCACTTGAGGAAGGTGAATGAAAAATTGGAGGAGGAGATAGAACAGCTACAAACAGACAGGTGTACTGATGTTGAGGAGCTGGTGTATCTTAAATGGATTAATGCATGCTTAAGATATGAGCTGAGGAACTACCAGCCAGTTACAGGAAAAACAGTTGCAAGAGATCTCAGCAGGAGCTTGAGTCCCATGTCAGAAGAGAAGGTCAAACAGCTCATACTGGAATACTCCAACTTGGGTTCTGATGAGATACGTTTAAATATTCTTGAAACTGATTCTGAGTTTTCTTCTTCTTCACAAACATCTACCGAAGAACCCGAAGATAGATCAATTGATGCCTCATCTTCAACAAGATATAGTACCTCAAGAAAAGCGAAGTTTATCAGCAAACTTAAGAAGATAATGCTGGGAAAAGGCAACTGGATCAGCAGAATTTCAGCAATAGATAAAACAAGCTTTGCAAATTCAGAAAGCAGAGGATCTTTCTCCACTTGTTCTTTTGATGATGTAATGCGAACAGATTCATACGATAGCTTATCGTGTATGAAAGATGAAATCGCTGCTGTAAAATTACTAGCAGAATTGGATGCACAGACAACTGAAAGCAAGCATGGTAAAGATCCTATCTGTCAAATTAACTCTAGGCTCTCTCTTGACTTGCAAAGCATACGGAAGCTTGATCTGGAAGAATCAAGAGAGGAAAAAGATACCAGCATCCATGAGAAAGCTGCATTAAAGAAATTTGCATATGCTTTAAGAGATGCAAGAGGGATGCCCAAATTGAAGAGAAGATCATCATCCTGTAGATATTAATGCCTTACTTTTGATCAAGTTAATTTAGTTACTCTCATACACGAACCAACAAACTAAATTTTGTAATTTTTTTTTCCTTCCACGTGATGGACAAAATATGATAAATGTAATGCAGTTTTCATACAAAAGTTGAGAACACGACTTCTATTGTTCATACATTTACTTCTTTCACTCGGTTCTGAACTTGCACTCTCGGCTTGATATTTTATGGATGTAAAGGTGGACTCTGTCCAATGGTTCAGAAATTGTAAGTCAATCTATGAGCGTTCTCAAAGCTAGTAGGATGTCCACTTCTTTTGTTCTTTGATATTTCTTTCAACAAATCGAAATGTTTCCCTTCTCTTCAATTCCTAAATCATACACTAGTTGAGCTGCATCACATATCATTCATAAGCAGCAGAGTGCTTGGGTTTTGACTTGGCCTGCCAAAGCTATTTCTGGTTTCCTCTGAATTAAGGCCTTAAGGATACCAAATTAAGATAGCGAATAATTGAGTATGAATTTGCATTCATATAGATACAAAGAGAGAAGTATTTCTTGAACCTGAACCATCACATACTATGACAGAACTAATCACAAAAGCCACATTAGTACTAATCGTAAAAGAAATAAGTTTATGGCAGGATTTGACATGTTTGTTTTAACATTGTTCATGGAGTCAGTGCCCCTCGTATCACCTGCTGACTTAGATTTAACTGATATTTCAATGGAAAGAACTGATGATCTTAACTAGGAGTCAGCTGATTAAGAGAAATTTATAGTTTTGGTCGGAGGTTTACTAAATAGGGAAACAGAATCATGTTTTTAACAATCAGAAAAGGAAAGACAACTTGACATTTAGATCTAAAACTAACTCAGTGATGAGATATGATTCTGATTGACTCTACCAACCATACTTTTGTGGTTGACAAATCCTTGTCAACAAAGGGTTTGCTAGGTAACTTGTCATTTTCAAAATACTTTGGCAAAAATAAAAAAGATTCTCCATATAGCCTCCACATTGCAGATGTCATCACCTGTAGAGCCTCACTACTTGAATGTTTCTCGAGAATAAGAGGAGAAAAATTAACATATAAAGTTATCAAGAGCTGCGACAAGGATACTATTAAGTTCTTATCAGAAGGATAGATAAAAATTTTGATTCGAGAGGATTCCAGGAAGGCTATTTCTAACCTTCTTCAAACCATCTTGAGAAAGATGAACTCTAAAGAAACAGAAAGATGCCTGCCAGGCTTTTTTTTCCAGTTTAATTTCTCAATTCCTCAACAGTCAAAGGACCACAACCTTTGCAATGTAATGCAAAATTGTTCGATAAGAAACATAGAACAGAACTGCACAGGTTATGATCGATAAGTTTACTGTAGACCAAAAGTCTTACAAGCTTGAATAATATAGAAACAAGTGTTCAATTCATCCATACTGTTTTCTGTAAGCATTAACCTGACCACTTACATAGTGCAAACAAATGGTTTGCTATGACATAATTATAGGTATTCAGCATCCTGCAGTTAAGATGCATCCAATAATCCATATACATTTTGGCAAGCAATGTCAAACATGCTGTTCTATGTACATCTTCTCGAACTTAAACAGGAAATTCCCGGGCTCTCGATGGCTGCAGTTCCTGCTTCTCCATCGATCACCAGGAGTATATTTTTAGAAGTCTTGAACAATTGTCTTGTCTTCTTTATTCAACTTAATCCTTCACCTCGGCTATTATTTCTAGATGTCCTGAACAATAAGCTCTTTCACTGAGCTGTTCTTCTTACCATGGATATGCCAGATGGGTCCGCACCCATCTCTTCGAAAACAACCAGAAGATTTCCATTTGGCTTTAACCAGGAGCGAGGAACATGATACCTGAGATTAGTTATCACAGAACAGTTAATTATCTGCTTTAGCATAATCATTGGAAAACACTCCGTACCATTTTTGAGAAGAATCCCCACAATTAGTTTGGCATTTTCTCTCATTGTATGTTCCACGGTAATCACAATCACCACAAGAACCGTAAGCTTTGTAGGCAGGCCAATAACGACCGATACTTTGCCCATTTATCCATATTTGACCTTTACCCATGCTACTCATATCTAAAGCCAATGGGTCATTCCCTGCTGGATCATTGAAGTAAGCCTGAGAGATCAAAATGATTGAGTGAGGCGATGATCATTAGTTTGATAGGACATATCAAACTAAAAGGAAAATAAGGAAACAGCACTTGGTGAGGATGCCTGCAGCTGTGCTATGCAATACAAACCTTGTGCCAAGTCATGGGCATTCTTGTGGATGCACTTCCCCACTCAACGGAAGAAGCTCCATTAAGTGTATGAAGATTTAAATGTTCACCCTGTAGGCCAACCTGCACGACTCATCAAGGTTACAACTCGTAATACTTGTGGGACATAAAAAAAAAAACTAACAGACACTGGGCAAGTTGTGCACATTCATAGACCTGGTAAGTCCATGTTTGAGATCCGAGGTCTCGTTTTCCTTCGTTTAGTCCTTCTAGAGTTACCGGACCAAGTACACCAGCATTCCATGTCTCAAAGTGGTTACCCACATTCTGAAAGAAACAATAAAGGAACAAAGAATAACATTGATTCTTAGTTTCAAGGCATATATTTCGCTGTATAATAAACCAGTTTTTTTTTTAAATACAGTACAATAAGTCATGTTAATCCTATCAAGAAAATATGTCTTCACCACAAGTTGTGTTAATCCCAACTTTTTAAATTGGCTACATAGATCTTATCACTCTAATGGGTTCTATGAACTCACTTTTTATCTGCTTAAATCTACTTCCTATGACTCTAACCTATTCATCAACGTACCTAGCTAGAGAATTTTTTACTCATCTTTGAAGATGTACCTATGATCTTAACTTCTTCTTTTTTCTAATTTCATCATCTATTAAAACTCCAGTTTCTCTTCTTGAGTAACTCATCGTTCACCCAACTAGGAAAGGTACTCACTGGTAGGCCAACAGCTACACTTAAAATGGAAATCTTGTTCCTTCCTGCCCACAACTTTACATTTCCTGTGTAAGTCAGCTTTGGACTGTCTAGTCCACCGTAGACGATGCCTGCCGAAAAGTTCAAGGATTTGTTTGAACCATACTGTAAATGATAAATTCTTGCAGAAGAAATTGTGGTGCTTGAACAAAAGTCACTCACCAACTCTTTCTCCATTGACGAAAACATGCATAGCATGACCTGCTGACATCACAGTGAGGTAAGGGTTCCTGCCGTTCTTCAAAAATTGCTCATTTGGGCTTATGTCAACTCTGAGAAGAGAATTTTGTATTCAACTGAACATAAGCTGCAAATTAAGGTCACAAAATATGTTCAAGGCAATCTTCCACTCACGTCATAGTGTACCACAGGTAGTCTGACTTGTCCCGTGTCATGCTTAGCTGCTCAACTAGTCCATTTTTTGTGAATGATTCATCATCCAATGAGTTGGTCTGTTCACTAAAGGACTTCCAAGAAAACTTGCCAACCCATGCCATTTTGTACTGAATTGTCGGCACTACTACCTGATCATAAATTGTCACACCATTTTGAAGAATGTTGAGAACTTTGCACTAGTAATACAAAGTACGTTCTAAAGATAAATTTGAAAAAAAAAATCATAAAATAGATGAGTAGAACTTTGGACTGATAGTCTGTTCACTAAACTACTATATTAATCCAAGCATATATACAATTATCATAAAAAATACTTCTAACCCTTGCGGTATTGAATACGGCAGTTTTGCAATCAGGAAGTATACTGATGGACCAAGCTGGAAGGTCATATCTCACTCCATTGAAAATAACCCTTGCAGATGATCTCGGGTTATAGTTAGAAAGGAATGCTGCACATGCACCTGTTTTTGATCTGTAAACGTGTGCCTGAAAGGAATTAAGTGCAATTAGTTCAATTATTCACACAATTTGTTGCTATCCTACAGCCTACAGAAACTCCTGAGATGAACCTGCTCATAATTTCCAAGTTTTGAAATCGTTGGATCTGCAGATATGAGGGCCGGCTCAGACATTTTAATTGCTTTATGAAGATCTCTCAAATGACCCCATTTTGGTTGCCTCAAGAGACCTGAGTATAGTGACCATCATTAGGTGAAGGAATTTCTAATTTGGCATTCGATGTATATATGTTATTGATGACTGATCGCATTATACAGCTACTTTAATACTTCAAAGAACAAAATGGCAGTGAAAACCCAGTATAATGTGATCATAGTAGCAACGAAGAGGACTGATAGGTTAAGGTGAGCTCTAATTCTTCACCAATACCATATTCATCTATCGGAGCATCATAGTCATAGCTTGTTGATATGAATGGACCACCAGCTGTCCGACCAAAGTTTGTCCCTCCATGATACTAGATTCAACAGAAAAAAGGTTTTCTTTTCTTTCGATATCACATAAAGGATTGACAATTAGTGAAACTGAATTGAACATTCAACTGCTTACCATGTAGTAATTAACAAAGGATCCACCTTTCTGTATAAACCTTGCAACAGCAAAAGCCAAATCCTCAACTGGCCGGTGAGGAACTGGACCTCCAAAAGCAGTGAACCTGATATATATTATGAATGTGATGAATAAGTGCACTATATATCAAGAAAATATTAGTTGACTAGTTCATTTTGAAGCAAAAGATAAAGCATTAATAGTTCAAGTGAAAATTACCAGCCAGTCCAAGCTTCAGTCCACATAGTAGGTTTATAAGGTTTGTTTGGAGAGAAATAATCACAGTAGAACCCATTGCAAGTATTAATCTGAAAAGAAATTCCAATATCACTATTACATGATAATATATTTTTCTTAAAAGTTATTTAATTATATGAACTTCCACAAATAGATTTTTGTGATATCCATGTGAAAAATAACATGCAAAATAAAACAAAGCGATTAGTTGACATAAATCCAGTGTAACAATCAAGCGAACTCACAAGGCACTGGCATTGGGATTTCAATTTTGATACAAGCACTTCAAAATTTATGCTATGCATACCTATAAACATTCATTGCAATGATAATCCGAGGGGGCATAAAGGGAGTATTCTTTTGAACTTACTACTGGATCAGGTGCATCATCTTGTTTACACATCACCCATGGCACACCGGTGTTGAGGCCAACTGCCATTTGAGCTGCCCACGTTGCATAATTCTTGGCGATGGAGCCACCATAGTAGTCCTCCAACGGACCGTATTCATTTTCAATCTGCTCAATTTAAGCACACAATTCAGAAGAACTAGAGAATTACTTGGGTGGAACTATACCCTTTGTTTCCAATTCAATAGGGAGAAAAAAATGAGCAAATTATACCTGAGATAGGATTATCGGGCCACCTTGAGACTCATATAATCCTTCAGATTTCATCATGGAGACAATCTTCTCCGTGAAACTCTCCATCGCAGCCTTTAACATGAACAAAGGAATGATTAGGTCAAAAGAGCAATTTGAGACAAATACAAGAAGAAGAATGTATAAAATCTTACTTTGAAAGGCCCATTGTTAGTCCGGAAGCTGATTCCAGGAACATACTTTAGCCAGATAGGAAATCCCCTGTTCCACAACGGAAGATGAAAAAGTAAATATAATCAAAATGCGAAGTTGAGAAATTGATTTCACTTCTTTTGAAGGAGCCTAGAAAAAAAAACCTTAGTTGATAGTAATCAGAAGCTTACCCAAAGTTCCATTCTGCACAAACATAAGGACCGATCCGAAGATGGACGTAGAGACCAGCCTGCTTCACCAGCTTAATAAAGCGAACCAGATCATAATTCCCTCCAAAATAATACTGCCAAAACCAAGGAAATCAATTTCTTAAAAATCATCAAAAAGTTACGAAAATGATAAAAGAGAGATTTTGAGATGGAATAACCAGCATACCTGGCCAGGGGAAGGCTCATGGCCGTTCCAGAACACATAGGTCTGGATGACATCCAAGCCGCCGTCTTTGGCCTTCTGTATGAGATCCGGCCACATCTGGAGACAAGCGACAAATAAAAATAGGAACTTTACACAGCAAAACAAATCCGAGTACCACAAAGGAGCCACATTTCACGCAGGAGCGGATTCCTCACCTCCGGAGTGCTGCGGGGGTAGTGAATGGAACCAGAGATGAGAATCCTCCGCTGACCATCGATGATGAGGGCCTTGCGGTCGTAGGAAACGGAGGCGCCGACCGGAGCGAACAGAGACGGCGAAACAACCAGTATCGCTGCAGCCACCGCCAGTAGCAGCAGATCGGAAAGCCTCCGGCAGCGCCCAAGCGCCACAGGTTCGGCGCTCATTGCCTCCTACAGATGTTCTCCGCGTCAAAGGCGTCGCCTTTATTTAAATTTCCTTATCTACACTGTAAGGAGCAGAATCTCTTCTTATTCTACCTCGATTGCTCTGTAACTTTCTTTTAGGCGGCACTATTGTCTCCCTCCCTTCGCTTGTCTGCTCTGTACTATCATCTTCACCAAGAAAGAGAGAGGTGGGAGGCAATGGGAGGATCTTGGAGAATGAGGCGTAAAAGCAAGCAATGCTACTGCAATTTAATACCAGCGAGTGAAGCGAGGGCTGGGATTGGTGCTCGAATGGTGGGGCCTTTCCTTCGACGTAGCAGGTAGCCATGCGCAGTCTTTCGCCAAGCACTTTTACCGGGCTCTGCAATTCCAAACCTGCCTTCGCAGAGTAAAGAGGAAGCAGACAAAAGAGCTTGTTCTTTGCTCTGGTGCTGCTTACTAGAATTCGAAACAGATGCAAAAGATTGAAATTTATAACAGAAACAGAACTATTGCCTTGGTTTCCAATATGCTTGTGGAAGAAATTGAGCATGATAAGCTTGTATGATCAAACACTGTTCTAAATAAATTGAGCATGGAAGAAATTTTTGGTAGTTTGATTGGGTTTAGGGCCTACACTTTTGACAAAGAGCCTATTAGTGGACAAAGAGTTTGTTTAAGCAAATAAAGTTGTTATGGTCCATGAGGCCCTTCATAAATGTATTGAAAAGACATTGGACCAACTATATAAAACAAGCAAGCTTATCATGTTGCATATTCTTCTCAATGTTGTGGAATAAAAACAACAAAAACTTTAAATTAAGACTATTTTGATATTGCTTCTCGTGTTTGAACTCCCCAACCCAAATGCCACTGATTCTCTATTTGATTTATGACTTTTTTTTTTCTCCACTACTAGTGAAGATAAAGATGGTGTTGAGTGTGTTGGTTGGTATAGACTTTTTGTGGTGCATATAATGCAACAATAAACAGTTCTGTTTAAGAGACGATGATATATTAAGAGTTAGGACCCGTCCTTGTCATTCATAAATAATAAAATGGAAAGCTAGTTAACTGAACTTGATTGGGGTCCTAACTTAGTCTTTTAAGAACTTCCCCGGGGGCACCATTCGATATTTTACTTTCTAAATCATCAGTTAACAAAGAATTCTAGCACCATCAAAGTTTGCTATGATCCTAAAGTTTGATAGATATATGAACCAAGCAAACATTGAAAGGTCAGTGTACAGACTCCAATTGGATGTAGTTTCACATCTTTGGTTCACAACAACTCTCTTATGCTTTGATTCTTTCCCTTTGTCGTAGGGTCCTTGATGTCTGGAGGTAGGGTAGCTGGCCATTGATTGCAGGTCCCTCCCTTACAGAAGGGATTCCCTTACAGCTGGGTTCTCCTGCCTTGTTCATTGTTAAGCAATTGCCCATCCACCTAACTTTGTATCTGTAAAACACTGTACACATGCATTTCAAGGTTTTCTTTACAAGTATGATGCTGGAAAACTGCAAAACTGCAGAACAATGACAAATGATGTTTGCCATAGCTTACAGTTGGAGTATGTTATTCGAATATTAATGTGTTTGGGCAAAATGAAGATGGTTTTCTTCTGAATAAGAAAACATTGGGTTGTCTCATATGAATAAGCTCCATTGCTTACCCTCTCTACCATAAATTTTGTTCACTCAACTTAACTTTTGGATGCTTTATTTTCGATGAAATATGTGAGACAAAATCGGAATTAAAGAACAATAAGTAGTATATTGATCCTAGGAATTAGGGGTCTCCAGCTTGAATCATCACCTAAGTTCCATCTAAATACATAGATTATGTTCCTGTGCCATCCTTTTCATTTGTTTGCACTGTGTTCTTATCAGCATGAAGAGAATCTCAACGAGTGAACTCCATTGGTAACATGAGTCAGCATATCTATCCAGTCTAGATAAGAAGAAAGAGTCGATATAAGGACGAACTACTGAGTGAGGTCATCAGTGGCAATCTCATCCAATTATAGTGAAACTAAGCTCGAACAATCACAACTTAATCCTTCTTGAACACTGGTTCTTATCATTTATAGCATGAGCAGAATCCAGGAGATGCCTTTAGAAATAATCCCTTACAAAGCATAGAGCCGCAACGAAAACCTTGTCCACAAAGTCATATAATCCCTTACAAAGCATAGAGCCGCAACGAAAACCTTGTCCACAAAGTCATCCTATTCTTCAACTGCACAATAACTTTTCCTCTTGAAATACATCCAAAAAAAGATTGAAAGAGAAAGGAATCAAAATGGCATACGAAAGAATGAATTTTGTACATGCAAGCTAAGCATCTCCAAGCACATCTACACATCTTCGATTCGGTGCCATTGTATCTTCCAAGCAACAATTGATGCCAAATATCTTAATGCAAGCTGGGGCACCCCAATTTAGTCCTAGGCGGCAAATTACCGGATTACAAGGATTTCATTGTGTGATGGTAAGTTATTGTTAACTTACATTAAGCATTTGTAATGCAAGCTTACATAGATAATCAATTAAATTATTTCTTAATCGAAGGCAAGATACTGAACATCCATGCAAATGGATCATCAAAAAAACTGATTTTAGTTGGATATCCATCCAATTGAATCAACTGATTCAATGTGGTTCAGTAGTCCATTAATGGAGTTCAACCATCCACATGACTTGTGCTGATTCCAGCTGCACCATGTTCTAAACGATACTAAATTATAGCCACTAATGTCTATCGAAAAGTAGTTGGCAAATATCTTTTATCAACACAAACACATCTACGTGCTTCTTAATAAACTTGATGATTGGAGCACAAGTTGTTAAGATAAGATGAGGAACAAGTTGTGGATGGTCTTGGAGTGATTGAAACTATATGATGCTTAGCAGGAGGATAGATACAAGAAGTAGAATTTAGCTTCCAATTGGGTGGATTCTTTCCTTATCCCTTGGGAGCTCGCAACTCAAAGTGCTCGCAACTCAAATCTCATCCTGCAAGAAACCATAAAGGGTCTCTGATACTTTAGAACAGTGATCCCCTTCTAGATCAACATATATAATCCCCAAGTTCCAATAGTCCTTCCTAAAGTTAGGATTTTAGATAACAATTTCTTATGCTTTACTATTCTCATGTGGCCTCCGTCAACTCGTCCCTGGTCAATACTACTTTACTATTCTCAAGATACTATGGTGATTAAGCATCTACTTCAGCATCTAGCGAGTGCTAACCTTAATTCGATCAGAAAGACTACTACAATTCTTAGTGGGAAATAAGCTAATTATTCAAACTAAACCCTTTCAATAAGAAGAACTAATGATTGTACGGCAACCACAGATTTATATTAACTCTTAACTTAAAGGAAGAAGTAAGGATAATTATTCAAAAGAAAATGCCAACTTCTAGGAGATATTCACTTGGATATTGAAAATTGAACGGACCAATTAAATTGGGCCGCAAGGATCCGAATTCAATCGGCCCGCCAATGACCGAGCCCTAAAAACTTACCAATTCCGCAGTTTAGATTTGGGAGATATCTGGACTACTACCACCCGAGTTACGATCATATGTTTATCCAATAGGAGTACGGGTAAACTAGTTGGTGTGAGAATGTGGTCAACATGCATTGATCTTTGCCTTCTGCCGTTGGCGGGTATAAAGATCCACCGCATCCCTCCGCTTCAGGCCTCTCAATTGCAATTTGCTACTCGTAACCCCGCGCCTAGGGTTTTCTCTTTGAAGCTTCTCATCTCGAGACGGGGGCAGCGGCGGCGGCGGAGAGCGAAGATGAGCAACGCAAAGCAGCAAGACGGCCTTAATCTCGCCGATCTCGGCGCCGGTCTCCATTTTACTAGATCATATTTTCTTCACTCGTTCTGTTTCTCCCCGTTCTTGTTTGGTTCTGATGTTGGACTGGCTTGGTTTGCAGCTTTGAGTGCGGAGGATAGAGCTGGTCTAGTCAATGCTCTAAAGGTGTGTTTTTGGGATGAACCGTGTTTAGGTTTTGGAAGATTTGGAGGAGAATACATGGATAGATGTTTGTTAATGGTTTTTTTTTTTTTTTTTGAGATGCAGGACAAGCTCCAGAGTCTGGCAGGCAAACATACTGATATCTTGGAGACGCTCAGCCCCGCGGTTAAGAAGCGTGTCGAGTTTTTGAGGGAGATTCAGGTTCTCTTTTTCACTAAACTTGACATTTTTTCCACGTCTGTTAATGTATTTGGATGGTCTCTTTAATTTGGTTGTTTTGTGGTGTTGTTATTGAGGATACTAGCACTTATCTTGTCCCTCTATTTAAGTCCTGGTATGATATATGACATCAAGTAGGTTTATTTCGATTTCTATTTCTGAAAAGAGTCTAAATATAACGACAAGAATGGCATCATCGCTCTTGTTTATTTGTTTTATTCTTCAGCTCCTGATAGTTGAGGTTGTGTCTCTGAAAATTGTCTGTTCAAATTCATTTCCCTTTTAAGTCCTTATTTGTTTGGTAGATTGTTGAATGCTGCACTAACTTGGTTGCTTTACCTCCAGCTGTTACCTACCAACTTGACTTGATCATTAAACTTTGGAAGGGCTATAATGGTGCTCAAATGATGCTTGCTCTGTTATTTTTTTTAAATGTTGTAGAATAAATATTAAAAAGTGTATGACAGTGGTAAGCTGTTGGGCCCCTGATAGGTTCATGTAGGCTATGCTTTTACAAAGATGCATCTTTGGTCCTCTGGTCCTTGTATGCAAATACACATGTCATAATCAAAGAGTTCGTCAATCATACATTGGTCTGATATAACTCCACAGAATGGTGGATAATGCAATGATTCAAAATTATAACACTGCCAATTATTGAAAGTGTACTCCTATGCAACAGTTTATGCTACCAGTTTTCTCAGATTATTGATCGTTTAGTCTTTTTGATATTACACCATTATGATCATGATGATTCCTTGTAGCTTTCATGACAGCTATTGGATTTCTGTTAACATTTGTGTGAAATTTAATTTATGGATCCTATTTAGTCACTTCTTAGCTACTATATCTAGATCTCATTTTAAGTTCATATGTTCTTTGTGCTGTCTCATTTGTGGTCAAGAATGTTGACTTGTTGTGTTTTGATTGTTTATATTTACAAGAACTAACCATAACATGATTTGTTATCCTGGGGACTACTAACACAATATTAATGGTTTTTGCTTCGTTTGGATGATCCAGTTAAAGAATAAGTATTATGTAATATGAAAATGCATAAGTGCCATGCAACCTACACTATACGAACCACATAATGTGGGCTTTGAATGTGCACATTTTCTTGAAAATTTCTGCCAATGTTGGTGCTAGGACATTGGTTTCGCTCATTAGATTTAGTTGCAGTTTCTGTATAGTGTACTAGAAGGCATACATCATTCAGTTAAAGGGAACAGAGAGTTTGAATGGTGGTGGCTATTTATTCTTTGTTTCAATCAGAAACCATATCCCTTTCCTCATGCCTCAAAGCCCTCAACTTGTAAGTTCTCAATGAACTGGAACTAAAATTGGCCTCTCAAACAGCAAAGATTGAACTTTTCACTTCAAGGGTTTTCAATGAGGTTATGTGATATGAAATAGTTCCATTGTCTAAATGAATAATATTTCTCATTAGGGTCAATCTAATACTGCCTCTCAAAGATTTACAGTGAGATATAACAGTAAGTTGCCAATATACTGATCCTTAACTTTTGTGCCTTTATTCTTTTTTATTTGTGTCACAATGATGATAAGGATGACCTTAGGTTTGCATCTTATTCTTGTGTCTGTGCCTAAACCTAATCCTGTTTGCATATGCAGATACGAATTATCTAAATAGTTAAAATTAAATGCTAATATATACCTTGAGCCACTCATTTAATTGTATCGGTATCTGAAGATGACGTAAGAAAGTCACCAGTAAACATTTACATAAGATATAGAGCACATCCAAAAAAGAAAGTTAAATGATCAAAGAAATCCAAAGAATGGAAGGAAGCTTACCAATGATGGGAATGAAGTAATGCCACCATATTCATAGCAGACAATGAACAACCTTGGAGTTGACTTTTGGAAAATGGGTGACCATGAGTAACATGGATGAAAGCCAGGATGGAAAGAGAGGTGTCAGATCTTTTACCATAGCATAGAGAGCATAATGGAATGGAAGGCTGAGCATACTTGCAGACAAATGTTAACCACTGCAGGATTGTGGAGATGGTGAATAGAAAGGGTGATTTGTTGGTTTGCGTAAGGGAATGGTGTAGACTGGAGTTGAATAGATAGGGAGTAGTCATTGTGGTGTGGACTAGCATTTATGATAGGTTACTAAGGTCCCTTAGTGGGAAATCAATTAGGCTGGCTTGAGTGTTGTTACAGTTTGAAAGAAATAAATAAGATTTTGATTTCAGATTGCAACAATTGTAAACCTATAAAGACTATCAAAATGATAATTGAATATATCTATCTAAGATTATAAGTATAATAAGATATAATTTAATATAATAGTTGATGAAATTTATATTAAATTTTTTTATTTGATTTAAATCAAACTAAATCATGCTTCATTTATGTCTTGAAGCAAAATTGATTTTTGTTTTCATTTGTATATAAATATTTTTGTATTTATTCTGGAACATAGTATCTCACATGGTAAAACACAACCCACTATTATGTATTCAGATTTTAGAAGTATTGATCCAGGTGTTTGACGCCTTAATTTTTAATTTTTACAACACAGTATATGGGCAGTGTCCTTGTCCTT
>JBBPFP010000010.1:0-17397 GCA_037974795.1 Kaempferia galanga
GGTATCACATGCTAGTTAAGTACAGTAAGGAGATTAGTAGTCAGTAACCCCGCTCTTAAGCCTAGTAGATAAGGGCAGGCGTTACACTTGTGGATGTCTGATGATTGGCGATCAAATTCGCAATTTAGCCAACTCACTGGTGAATCATTCAGCGGTGCTTGCAAGCAGGATCAGCAGGCAAGATCAGCGATGAATTATCCTAATTCGTTGCCAACATACGTAAATTAAAACCCTACCTTTCCCTGACGCCGCCAAAATATTCCCCTCCTCTGCTTCTTCTCCTCCGGCAACCCCGATGAATTTTCCTTCTCCTGCTCCCTACTCCCTACTCTGGTGATTGCTCTTTCTTATGCTTCAACCCAACGTGTGGCCTTCCTATTTCGACCCTCCAAATCTTTTCTCCCATGGTAGAAGATTTTCATTTATTATTTTTAATATTTTTAATTAGTTAATTTGATACTTAGATGATAGTTTTAGGGATATTTTGATATTTAGATGATGATTTTAGAGTTATTTTGATGCTTAGATAATAATTTTTAAGTTATTTTGATCTTTATATGATAATTTTAGGATTATTCTTCCTCTACTATTTTTAATATTTTTAATAATAATTTTAGGGTTATTTTGATACTTTGATGATAATTTTAGGGATACTTTGATACTTAGATGATGACTTTAAGATTTTTTTATGTTTAGATGATAATTTTTTAGTTATTTTGATACTTAGATGATAATTTTAGGGTTATTCATCATCTAATATTTTCAATATTTTTAATCATAATGTTAGGATTATTTTGATACTTAGATGATAATTTTAGGGATATTTTAATATTTGATGATGACTTTAGTGTTATTTTGATGCTTATAAAAGTTATTTATTAAATAATATGAATTTTTTATATGTTTAATAAGGTTATATAAATATGGATAAAAGTTGGATAATATATAAATGGGTTAAATCAATTTTTAAAGGTGACAAAGTATGATAAGTTTGAATTTATCCAAAATTCATTGTTTATGTCGAATGTGTGACAATTTGTTTAAATACGAGTTGGATTATGTTCGAGGACATCTTTATAGGTGGGAATTTGATAAATTATATAAAGTCTGGAACTTTCGTAGTGAAGCTGATACATTATCTATTGATATAAATATTGTCAATGAAGAGGAACATGATTATGATTTTGAAGAAAATAATTTTCAAGACATGTCTACTAATTTAAGAAATACAGAAAATATCAACACCGATGGGCCTTAATTAGATGATATTAAGGAAAACATCAATGCAAATGATATTAGAGGAGATTATACCTCAATGTTTGAAAATGCACAAAAAGAATTGTATCATACTTGTACTAATTTTTCTGTATTTAGTTTTTTGTTCAAGTTATTGCATGTAAACGTGTTAAATAGCTTGAGCAATAAATCTTTTTAAATGTTACTTCAGGCATTTCTAAAACCGAATGTGAAGCAAAAAAATTGTTAAAAGAGTTAGAATTGACATATGAGAAGATACATGTATATAGGAATGATGGTATATTATTTTGGGGTGAGCATAAGAATAATGATAATGTCTAGTGTGCAAGGAGCCAAATACAAATATGATGGGATGAATAAGAAAAAGAATGCTCATATTTTATCACTACTTGTGAAGGAGAATGCTATATAATCCATTATAACTTGAATTTGTCACTACTTTTAGCGAGATTCATATACTTGCACATCTCGTTATCATTATCTTTGATCCTTGAATTGAATTTTCATAACTTATTATTTTTATTGTCAAGCTACATTAGGTCTTCGGTACTCGTTCGAGATATATTAGAGAACTTGGAAGTAGGTCAAAGTCAGTTAGGTCCACTTCTTCCTAATCCAAACCAACTAACGCAACATTGCGTGAAAAGCTTGAATCCACATAGCAACGACTAGAAGGCACAGAAAAAGAGTTAGCAAACATTTGAGTTCAGTTAGCAAGCACCTAAGATCAATTGGGATTAATGAGATCAAGACAAGATATGTTTGAACAAATTCTTAATTGGTTGGCACATAGAGCATTATAATGCTTGATCCATAATTTCTCTTCAACTCCACCTCCTCTTCCTCCACCTTAGAATTTGATATTGTGAACTTGTTGTTAAAGTTATGAATTTGGATGTGAACTTTATTTTCATGTGTTACTAGTTGTTAGAGTTGCGAGTTTGATGATGTTTTGTGAGTGCTGTGAATTATGAGTACAAATTTGTAAATGTTGTGATTTGTAACATTTGTGAATGTTTGACTTTGTTGTGACTTGTAAATTTATATACAGAATATTAATATAAATAAATAAAATTATTTTTAAAAATTGATGATGTTTTGTGAGTGTTGTGAAGTATGAGTACAAATTTGTAAATGTTGTGATTTGTAACATTTGTGAATGTTTGACTTTGTTGTGACTTATAAATTTATATACAGAATATTAATATAAATAAATAAAATTATTTTAAAAAAATAATGTTAGCGACGAATTCATCAAAATTCATCACTAAGAATGAGTGCTAGCTAATCCCTTATATGAGACTTGGGTTATTACTACATATCATAGCTGCTAATTTTTTTTTAAATGGTTAACGACGAATTATTTGTTATTTTCTATGAAACGAGACCAGGATTACTGACGAATTTTGTGTAATTCGTCACTAACCGAGGTGAAGTTAGCGGCAAAAATATGCCAATTCATCGTTAAACTGGGTGAATATTAGTAGTGATTATGACCCATCTTGGCAACGTTTTATGTTATGTCGTTAATCTTAGCGACGAAAACTTGGCTTTCATCGCTAAATATGGTTTACGACAAACTTATAGCGACCATGTAAATATGTTTTATGACAAGCCTATTACGACGATGTTAACGGCGAATATTTATCATTGCTATGTTCTTTTAGTGAAAAAAAATCTTTTTGTTAGCGACGAAATAAGTCACCGCTAAATCATGTATTTCCTGTAGTGAATACAGTTCAATATCCAAAGTCCAAGAAAAAAGAAAAAATAGCTCAGTACATGAAACTCTCACCAACGCAAGGTCCCAAGGAAGAGCCTATTTAGGTAGTCTTACGATGCTTTGCAATAGGTTATTTTCGAAACTTAAACCTGTGACTTAACACGATAATAATTTTACCATTACACCAAGACTATTTGAGTAGAAATTCAAGAAGAGAGAACAGTAAAAATAAGAGAAACTCATCGAATTTATCAAAAAAAGAAAGCTTTATTAACAATTGAGGCATTATTTCCAATACAACTATACATGTGTTTATATAAACTCTAGACCCTATGACTAAGAAAGGAAAGAAATCTTAATATATGGACTTCAATTCCAATTTTTATGGGAAAAGAAAAAAGATCTTTCTAAAATATATATTTTTGACATAAATTAAAATTAATATAATAGGACGTCATTATAGCCTAATTATGATATAAAATATCAAAAATACCAAAACTATCTGAAATACTATAAAAATGAAAATTACTAAATATAGTAAAAAAACTTTAAAGGCTCAATTGAGGGCCTAAATGGTAGAATTTAGGGCCAAAAGTTAACAGTTACAAGTACTCTAATAATACATGTAGATTTTCAAATTCTGGATGCATGGCTGCTATCAATGCTTGATTCCGAGTCCCGAGTTAAAAGTTATGATTATTTAAAATTCAATGAGTCATGTCAAATTTATCCTGAATCATTCTCACCAAAGTCCAAGTAATTATCTAAAATAGGAGGTTAAGCGTACATAAGATCAATAGTTGGTAAATGTAAGTCCAAGTGATTATCCATAAGACAAAGGTTAGCCAAGTCCACACAAGACAGTCCAAACAACTATCCAATAGGTGACTATTTAATTTGAAGTATAGAAAATTAACATACGCCCAATGAATGTATATTTGCCAAGTCCATATGGTAATATGGTATTATTGTGTGATCTAAGAGGCCTATATATTGATGTTATTTAAAGTGTATATTTGACCTAACCTTGTAATATTCATTGTCCTGAATATCTTTTTTTTTCTTCTAGTTTCTAATATTGTCTATATTATGCATATTTAACATTCTTATAGTTCTCTTAGTCGAAGGTTCTCTAATTGTGTAACCGTGATCTATAATATCATGCATAAGTTCTCATTATAATTAAATCTAGTGAAAAGATCACCGAACTCCCCTTCTCCTGAAGTTTGTTCTCTTCTTTATATCATCTCCAACCTTTGCTTTCCGCTGAGTGTGCCATTCCTAATTTTCAGTAACACTCTCTTATTGCCTCTGATACCACAGTGACTAGGTTGCTGTCACCTTAATTCATATCTCGTTCATAACAGGCAAGGCATACTTATTCGGTGCCATATATCCACAAGCCCATTGCGGATTGCATCGCTTTAACGAGCATTATTTGGAGAATCACAATCTGAGTCAAAATGAAACGTTATTGGAGAATATATTGCCACTTTTTCTTTGTTATTAGTCCTCCAAGCACCCATGTAATTCCCATTAACAATGGGAGAAAGCATGGAAGAACCTTCTCCGCCACACTACAGTGCAAGCAATGCATAAAATCCTGAGGAATACGATCCCTCTGCTCCATCATATGAATCCCTCTTTTCTTTCTCGCACGCCGTATATTCCAAGCATATCACAGATAGGATTTGCACCATCAGCACTGCAAAATCAGCTGAAAATTTCATCTTATTTTTTTTTTTGAAGATGAAACGAGCTTCCCCTATATTAACTAATTACTTTTTTCATCTGACACTATTGCATTTTCAGTGTCCCTTTCATAGCCTGTCAAATGCCTATACGCATCTAATCACCATTAGCAAAAAAATAAACTACAGAGCAAAAGAGCCACTAACCTCGATTAGTTGTATCGGATCCAAATCTCTCATCCAAACCAGCGACATAAGGCTTTTTGCCACCTTTTTGACTATTGTTATCCTGGCAGTGCCCAATGACACATCCCCATGCAATCATCTCCTTTATTCTTCATCACTACATTTGTTTATGAATCGGCAGAAGAAAAAAGGAGCCGGGTGGTGGGATTCTCCCTTGCATGGCGTGCGTCCTTCCTTCCATCTGACATCTCATTCAATTATTTGTGCATCATTTGGCCACTAGTTGTTTGGTGAACTCCACTGCTATAAACAATTGTCCCCAACCTTTTCCTCACCTGTTGACGTATGGGCGAGGAGATGCTGTTCTTCCTTCCTCGGAACTGACTCCCACGCCATGTGCAAAACCTCATTTCCTGCAGCACTGATCTTGTCAATATCCCAGAAGAAAAGAAAAATTCAGCCTGAGTTTGGCAGCTATGGGAGAGATAGAGATGAATCATTGGGGAATATATTTGATGGTTGTAGAATTGCCTACGTTGCAAGCTCCACGAAGTGATCCTTCACCTCTGCATTTTAAAGAAATGGAAAAAGAAAACAAAATAAACAAGAGAATCCGAGCCTATTGCCTCAAGAATAAGAATAGTCGGCTTCACAATGCACATTAAATATGTGAATCTTCATCATTATATTCATTAAGTTTTGGATGTATATGTGGCCACCTATATCCTTTCCGTGGAGTAAGAATTAAATGTATGAACTGTTCTTATAGTTTTAGGGTTAATTATATGCAGCAGTATTCCATACCTTGTATACGAGTATGCTTGTGAGATGTGTGTAAATATATAAATCTACTTGTGATTATACATGTGGATAAATAATCAATTATACACGTGTGTGTGTATCCATCCACCATTAGATATATGAATAATTAATTCATAGCCAAACTTTGACTTGCTTTCTACATCTTATTATGCTCGGCAAATCAGCCACAAAGTCTTTGATTTAATAAAGAAACATAAAAGCTAATGCATTTTTTCTAAAGTTGAGATATCAATAATTATTCCTTATAAAGGCACATCTTCACCAAATATAATAATCTTACTGTAAAGAAGAAAACTAACACTCTGTCTATCATTGATTGAGGTTGTAAATGTTACACGCAGGCAAATATTAAGCTTGCTCATAGAAGAGATAGTAGTCCATTAACATATCTTCATATGCGCAAAGTAATAAATAATTCAAGATTATGGTGTATATATGTATGAAACATAGCTCACATTTAATTTGCATATTATAAAAGTGATTAGTTTGGCTGTAATGATAAGTACCACAGGAAGAATAGATAGATCAAAATCTTATATGTGCTCGTCCCATGAATTAAATTTTAGTATTAACGATAAGGATTTTGTTAAAATAGTAAGGATTTTGTTAAAATAGTAAGGAAGTGTTCATTCATAATTATTGAAAAACAGACTGGATCAATCGGTCTGATCAGAAAGAAATCAAACCTGGGTCATGGTCTAATCTAGTTCTTTAAATGGAACGGTTCTGCATGTGAACCGATTCAACAAGGGCCTGCTTTTCAAAAATGAAAAAATGTAGTCAGTTTGATAAAAATTGATCAAGTTTTGCCACTTACCACAGGAATCTTTGAAATACTCTTTCATCAACTTTGTCTAATAAACAAACTTCTATCAGCATCGTATCCACAGGTTCTGCTCATGTAGAATGAACAAATCTTCAATGCATTTATCCAATCTCTCTCACTGTTTTCATGTGCTGGAATTGATTGATGTCTCTCTTCTCAGATAAACTCAAATGTACAGAATAAAAGGGAAATCAAAGAATGGCACAATAATCCAGAATATGCTAATTGACTGCCCTCATATGTCGACACAAGTTGAAATCACATTTCACTTATTTTCCATTTGAAGAACTTTTTTTTATTTTTGGACATTTAATGACAAATCACACTCGACAAGTCTCCCAGTCGAATTGCGTGGTGGTTTCTATTTTTTTTTCTTTTCTTTTTTTAATCTCTAGTCTCCTAGTCCCGCCGTCGAGAGGACTCGACGTGATGATCATGGTGCAGAGGGCACCATTGTGGACGGATTCTATCTACCTTTGATTGCTTTGTCACTTCTTAGATGAAGACCTTCACTCGCTTTGCTATAAACTCATGGCTTTTTCATCAGCTTCTCTTTGACAATAATAAACTCTTTAGCTTTTCTCCACCTATTCAAGGTCATGTATTAGAATATTGACATTACTCGTGAGAATTTTTTGACATTAAAGTTTGCAACAAAGGAAGGAGAATCTCACAGTCACTTTGAAATTTCATTGGGTGGGAGTCGATAAATCATCCCAAATCTTAAGCATGCAAGGGTACTGAAATTGAAAGGGATAGACACAGATCTTGTTGGGAGAATGGTGAGAGAAAGTAAAGGAACACAAAGGGACTTCAAAATATTATCCATGTAACACATCATTGAAATGGATAAAATTATTTATTAAACATAGGAACTTTAGATGAGTAATATGTATTTTAAGGATGACCAACAATAGGAATGAAATTCAAACCAATCCCTGAGAACTTATCAGCCAACAACTTGAAATTGTCATAAATTGAATCCACACTTTGTCCTGTGGCAACTTCTCATAAGGCAAACAATCACTTTGTGGCCTATAAAAAATAGATCAACACCACAAGGAAGAACCCCACTTTGGATGCATTTGAAGACCAAGTTATAAACTTCCTTTTACTTGGAACACTCATAACCCCACTTTAATTTAGCTTACCTAAGATTCTCTCCACCTCTATCCCTCTAACAAGAAAAGCCACCTTGTATTTTAGTCATGTTCCACCTTAACCGTTTCAGCTAATGCTAATCCAACATCTGTTCACCTCAGGCAAGATGCTTACCAACTTTTATCCACATTGACTGAACACCAAGCAGTTTGATTGAACCCCACCCAAATCTCCGTCCACTCAGACACGAGCTTCGAATAGTTCAGTCAAATATATCACTATCATTTCTATCGTAATTGTGAGTTTGTAATTTCAACCACAACAAGCACCTTAAAAACAGAGCATGCTGCCCTCAAAACTTTTTCAGGAATGAAGTGCAGACAACCTTAACAGACCCGAATTTAGAACCACACAGACACTTCATTCTCAATTTGTAAACCACACTCCTTGAAGTGAAGTCATTTGCATTGGTGCCACTTTGTCAAAAGAGAATAACTAATTTCAAAAGAAAAAATATATATATTTATTCTTTCTCGAGGGATTCCCAAGAGCAAACAAAATGCTAAATTCCAACAGTTAGGTGCTTGCTTGCTCCAGGAGCTCACACCTACCTCCATTCCATGTATCATTGATCACCAATCACTGATACAGGAGGATCCAGATCTAAAGATTTTATTCACCATGCCACTAACCCTTACAAAATTCAATATCCCACATTCATCTCAATCCAAATTATCCTCCTTAACATTGCACTAGTCTCAGATTCCAGGACCATCATTACCCTCTCTATCTATATAAGACTCTAATCCCTCCCTTGGCATTACCACCATCAAGCCTCTTTTGTTCAACTTCAATCTGAGTCCCGCAACCCATCACTCAATCATGTCGAGAGACCCGCTTGTTGTTGGCAACATTGTTGGGGACGTGTTGGACCCGTTTGTCAGGTCGGCTTCACTTAGGGTGATCTACAACGGGAAGGAGTTGACCAATGGGTCTGAGCTCAAACCTTCGGCAGTGGCAAACCAGCCGCGGATTGAGATGAGGGGACGTGACTCTAGGACGTACTATACTCTTGTAAGTGACTTGTTTAGCTTGATTTGGTTTGGCTGCATGAGCCTCAATCTATCAGCTCAATTGGAGCAAGTGGGTCAAGATGCAAAGTTGTTTGTCCATTTGTAGCAGTCAAAGAATCTTCTTCTAGGTCTTGGGTAACTGTTGAAGCCTTTTGTGCAGTCTTTGAATTGACAAGACTGCTCGACTTGATAGGTTTCTCTTGGAGTTACATGTGTAGGCAGATTTCAACGCTAATCCTATGAAATAGACTCTGTAGGAAACCCTATAGAGGTGTTTTTCTTGGCCGTAAGATTAGGTCCATATTTAATTATGATATTTGATAATTTATCACTGTTAATTAATCATTAACAGTTAAAACTAAATTCCAATACCATAAGAAATCTTAAAGAGGGACCGTTTTCCTATGCTTCACTATTATAAATCCATTTGCATCGCGTAAACATGGCATGAGATTTGTTGCATGTTTATAGAATGTCAACTAAAACATCAATAGATTCAAGTCTTCTTGATGTTTGTTGACCATAATGATATGTTTAGGTGATGGTGGATCCTGATTCTCCCAGCCCCAGCAATCCAACCAAGAGGGAGTACCTCCATTGGTAAGTCACCTTGCCTGAAAAAATGGTTGAAATTTATTTCATTGTTTTGAAATCAAACCAGTCGATCCAACTAGAACAGCTGTGAATAATGGAACATCCAGTTGAACTACCTAAAGGGTCAGTTCAATGGGACTATCTCACCCTGGTTTGATATTCCAAACATTGGTATATGATCCATGGGATCTAATGACCTTCCATCCTAAATGTCCTTGTAGGTTGGTGACTGACATTCCAGAAACATCAAATGCCACTTATGGTGAGTGAGGAAACCACATTGAACTAGGTTATAAACTTCTTTTGACTATGGATTCTTTTGTGAAGTGTAAAAGTTTTTGGTTGTAGGAAATGAGATTGTGGCATATGAGAGTCCCCGACCAACTGCTGGGATCCATCGGTTTGTGTTTGTGGTATTCCGACAATCCATCCGGCAAACAATTTATGCACCAGGATGGAGGCCAAACTTCAACACAAGGGACTTTGCAGCTGCGTATAGCCTCGGTGATCCCGTGGCTGCCATGTTCTTCAACTGCCAAAGGGAGAACGGATGTGGGGGAAGAAGGTAAGTATATAGATTTTGGATCCTTACTGTTCATCAGTTGGATATGCCCAAGATTAAAGGGAACAGGTTGCCGTAGCCAAAATACTCTCTTGATTATCAACTTTTTCACCAACAATTTACAAAATATTTTATTAGAGCCAAAAATGACCTAAATAAAACTTTATAACTGTCAAGAAATGAAATTGAAACAATTTGATAAGCAACATGTGATATTAGAATTGTATCAAAATGAACCTGGATGATACCGACAATATCAAATATACTAAATTATGATCAAATAAATTTTCAATCCATCAACTTGTTTGCACAACTTGAACAATGGTTTGAGAGGGATCTCAATTAGGTATACTTTCAAATAAGAAGGTCCGAACTTGATTTTTTTTTTTTTTCATTAGTAGAGGCTCAATTTGGCAACTTGTGCATAGGAAAATGAATTTATCAAACATCTTGTGTGCAACTAAAATCAAGCTTCTCAATCAATACAAAATGATTGGCAATTAAGCCCATGCAGAAACAAGAAACATAAATATATGCATTGGACTATGGGGTATATTTCTCAAGGGGAGAAAAAAAAACAACTCCACTTTATCCCTTTTGCCTCCAGAAGTGATTCCTAATCCAAAATCTTGTTTATACAACATGCTGGTCTTGTGGTCCAGCCAATTACAAGAACAGCTAGAAAAAGAATCTATCACTGCTCTTTTTTTCAAGAAAGAATAACAATCAATGGTCGTATCACTTACATGGTTTTTTTATTAATCAATAGGTACCAAGCTGTCAATGGATGGATGTAATGAGCTTTTCATCCAATTGCAATTGTTTTCAGAGGATAGATGAAGGGGGGCCCCATTGCAGCCATGCAAAATGAGCCATACATATGTATTTTCTCGTTACATATAAAATACTATGCATCAAGATGTGTACTTATAGAAAATACTAAATACTTATACGAGTGTGTTTACTTCTCTACTTGGTCAACTGTGTGTCTGTAATTGAATGAAGAAATCAAGTGCTGATTCTGGGCATAATTAGTGCTACTTGGCATCTGCAGAGTTTAAGACCTATTTTACCTAAAGAACAGATGCGATTTATGTGAGGAAAGACATGAGAATCGAGGTAAGATTAGTAAGGTTCTTTTGTTCATCCAGATGGAAGACACTGTGGAGTGGACACCAAACCCCCTTACTCACTTCAAGCCCTTCTTACTTCACTTTCTCTTTTACCTTTTTCCCTCCTGTATTTTTCCTTTCTTCCCTCCCGCATCCTTCAAGGTATTTAAACCACAGTTCAAAAATTAACAAGTCACACACTTGAATTCACACTATCATGGGATTACTTATACCACAGTCCAAATAATGTGAAATGCTCTAATAGATAAAGGCGTGAATATTGGATGATTATGTGATATATGATGTTGGTACTTAATAATATGCTTTGATATGTTCATTATGAGTGCAATATACTAATTTTCAGTGTAATATTGAACATATGATCTCATTCTATGTGCTTGCTTCTTGAGTATAACTCACTCAAAGTCTTCGTCAAGGGGGCTGTGTTCATTCTTCATCTTTTCTTGCAAAGAAAAAACTCATTCAGGGTTTTCCATATCATTTAGAACCCAACATTCGACTGAGTTCAAATCATATGGCCTAACATTGCACTGCCATGGACCTTTGGTCATAATGCTAAATATTTAATAGTCATTAAGATGAAACAGTGAAGCAAACACGGAATCAGTTCAATCACTTCATTGCCACTAAATGAATAATTAATCTCTGTTAATGACAAGACGACCCCGCATTAATGTCAATGCTATGCTCATATAAGAAGTCCGAGGTGTCACTGGAGATTAAAGACGACCTCACAGATACAAAGGGCTGTTGGAACATAATTCACAAGGGTAGTGAGTTATGACACCAAACATTGAATGCATTTGATCCAGCATGACCAAAGAATGAGTCACAGCTCCATTTATTAATTGGAGTTGCTGGCGTGGATTTCCAGAAGCCTCACCCCACCACACCGATTTGTTATGCCTTGCTCAGTTTATTGTTTTTAGCATTTTATCATACAACACATCTTCTAAAATAGCCCTCCGCCCAACTCTCATAGCGCAACCCATTTTCAGGCCAAACCGCTCTTTGCCTGCCCAATCCCTAGTGTCAAACCATTTCTGACGTGTTTGAAGTTTTCTATCACCATACCTCTTCCGCCATCATGACGCTAGAGATTGGCATCACCTCTGAGGTCGTCTGTCATGACCAAAAGTGCTTGATGACCCTAAACAACTTAAAATCTACAAAAAAAAAAAAAAAAAAAAAGGGTATGCAGACTCAAGGGACTAATTCAAGTGAACACTTTTGGTTAAAAAGTTCTTGATAAAAGAATTAACGATTTGGTTTCTTGTCGCAAGTCGGTTATGTTCAGGTGGCGAAACAAAGTTTAACGCTTAAGTTCAAATGAGCAGAGAATAGACGAGTATTTTGGAAATTCATTGCGGCGTTTGGTGAATACCAATGTAAGCAGGAAGTGGGACAGAGTGGGCCTTGTTGGTGTTGGTTTCTTGTCACAATTTATGGTCATTCTCCAGTCTGCTGACCACTTTAAATGCATAGGACTGCCTTCCTATTAATGGGGTTGGATGAAATTCACTTTAAGAACCCTATTTACTCACCACGCGCCCCGTTGCATGATCCCATCAATCTTAGCACGAGATATCTCTCCGAGATTATCGGTCACTCATCCTATATATTGCAGACTACACGTATGAAGACATAAAAGTTGATTGGTAAAGCTTAACGAGGAGACAGGAAGGAGGAAGTAAAGCTTAACGAGAAGACAGAAAAGAGGAGGTACCAGTATCAAACAGGCGGCCATGGAACACACGGAGCTTTCTCTTGGCCCGCCTCAGTCGATCTCAAGTGAGGAATCAGATCCAATTTCCACGACGAAGAGGAAGCAACAATCGATATGGAGTAATCCAGTGAACCCGAGTGGTAACATTGACCTCCAGCTCGATGATCCCCTGCCACTAGATTGGGAGCAATGCTTAGATTTGGAAGTGAGCAATAAACCTCTTGCATTTATCTAATGCAATATGACAATATCATCTAAATTTATGCTTTATTTAAATCATGCTGTGGCAGTCAGGAAACATGTATTACCTGAACAGGACGACCATGAAAAAAAGATGGATGAAGCCAAAAGAGCCAAGCATTGATTTGGATCTTAACATGTCAGTGTTTCCATTCTCAGAAGGAAAGGCAGCAGACACAGCTCAGGAAATGAAGAAGCAATGCAGTTCAAGTAGCAACATGGTGGCATTAGTCTGTGTTCATTGCCATCTTCTCGTCATGATGTTCAAATCTTCACCACACTGTCCAAATTGCAAGTACCTGCACTCGCTGCCATTGCAAGATGTGTCTCATCATAATCTAGAGGCTGCAAAGCCATTGGAAACTCTGAACCTCCTTCATTGATTGTGTTAAAATGCTGTAAAATTATCAGATGTGAGCATGAGCATTTAGGTTGGTAGAAAAATATAACAGTAGTGGTTTGAAGCCAATGTGATAGAATGAAATCAACTCCATAATCAAATGCTTGTTGATGGACCATCTTTTCATTAAATGAAGAGGTATACCTTGTGATATGAAAAGCTTCGAATGTACTATCATAAATGCTATAAATGCTGTTTGGTTTTGGTAGATGGACAATGAATGCCACATTCTATCCCCTTTTCCCCTGCTGCCAAACAAAAACTTTCTAGAGTTTTGAACACCTTCCTATGCTGATATTTATCTGAAATCCTGTGCGCCTTCCAATGTCATCTACTTCCAAATACGACTCAGTTAGTCGATAAGTTTCACCCACCAAATTTTTTCATTTGATGTTGCTCTTTCAAATAAATCACATGTCACCATGTTACAGACTAGAAAAAAATTTTCAATTTTAAAATTGAATTTAAATATAATTAATAACAATGTAAAGTGCACAAAATTCTGTGCACATATTACCAATATGAGATAACTATTCCTGAAAACTCAAAGTGGATATCTATCAATAAATCGTTCTTGGACCTGAAAAAACTAGATCACTAACAGTGTTCACTAGATCAACAATTTCCTGGTTGGATTCAATGGGTTGTCTTCGGAAACACTGCATGTAATGGGAGTAAAAAGTCATTAACTATGCAGCCAAGTGATCTGAAAATTTACAGTATCTTACCTCAAAAAGCCATAGCTGGTCCCCAGCCTTCCAAGGAATTATGTGAAGATGAGTCTGCAGCAGGGATAGATTAAAGAAGGTAACATACAGCCACTGGTATTTGAAACCATCTTCTGAACTTAAATTCACTACCAACATGAAATATTACTTGACCTGCTCTAATCCATCGTTGACAAGCAAATTGAATGAATCTGCAAATTACAGATTGCACATAACTCCTCTACCAAATCCTGATGAAAGGTGCTTTAATAGAGTGCATTCCAACTCATTGATTTTTTGCAAAAAAATTGACAAATAGAAGTTGAATAGTGTGTATTTCACAAAGATGAATTGTTCAGGACAACTGGTTTCAAGGTAAATGGTCTATTGAGATGCTAGAAGCTTTATTTGACATTTGATGCAAATAAAGCTTCAAGAGATAATAAATGACCAAACAGATATATATAAGATACACAGAAGCATGGCTACATAAAAGCATATCAAACATTGTCAAGATTTTTTTAAAACAATGATGGAAATTTCATGTCCCAAAGGGCAAAACTAAAATATTACCCAATGAGGCTGAGGTGCTTTAGAAATCTTGTACGCAAGTATTGGCATGGATCCTTGGTAGATTCAAATTCCAGAAATTTTAATGAAAAATCAAACAGCCCGGCATCCAGCATCAAGGAAAAGCATGACGAATCATGTCAGTTTCCAACTTACCAATCTCATTTCAATACCTCAAATTAGTTGTTAAAAGTTACAAGGAACTTTGGCATAGATGGCATTAGTCCATGAGTTATTTTCATGTTTTGTCTAGACAAAAATGATACCAGTTGAACAATTAATGATATTCTTTGATATCTGAAAATTCAGACACGGGTTCTAGATGTTAAATAGAACACACACTTTATTTCTTCTCTGTGGTTTGTATAAATATGAATCTCCAAGGACAGTGGCAGCATGGCAAGTATTCAATCTGCACTAGCTATTGAGCATGCATGCAAATCAATAAACAGTAACAATTTGATATGTGTTTTAGATTTAATTTTTGTTCATTGGCATGGTGAAACTTCTTGTTCTCATCCAAGGATGCCTATGATTCGAAGATCAATGAGAGAAGAGGCAAAATAATTAATGCATAAACAAAGAATATCAAACAATATCACAAACCTATTTTCCACCTTCATGAGCCCATTATCTACATGATTTCATGGCCAAACTAGTGTCAGGGGTGACAACTCTAAAGGGCTTCAATTCTAATAAACCTGACACATTGTAAGAATCAAGAAAAAGAAACATCCAAAAACAGCTGAGCAGTCTTTGTCAATTTCAAGGACAGTGACCAACAAGAAATCCAAGCTAAAAACAAAAATGAAGTATCCATAGATATTTGTGACCGTGAGTACTTCCGTTGAGGAAACAGAAAAAGAAAAGCATGAAGCAATGCCTCAAGATCAGATTCAAATATAACATGCATAATAAACATATGGTTTATCCAAATTATGGACTAAGGCTACTCTAAGATTCATGAGTTACATGGCTTCATATTAAGGACACGAGAAATTTACAGCAGGTGGAGTTGCTTCAAATGAAGCTGCATGTGATTCTGGAATGATGAGTGCCTGCATGCCAAAAAAGATGGATAAATAATTTAAGAATGTAATAAAAAAGAGAGTCAATAATTCTCTAAAATAAGATAATTGGTAAATAATTCTTCATTTGATGTTTTTCAGTGACCATACATTATTATATCCTATCTGTAGAGATTGCAACATAAAATAGAAGACACTACATATATGGTAATATGCTAAATGAAATATATCATTACAAACCAAATGAGTATCAGAGCTGTTGCATCGAACCAACAGATGATGAACAGATGCTCAATGTTTATAAATTACTAAATGCAGATTGAATGGCATGCCTAGCCCAGGATGATTTGTACCTACTTCACGATGATAAGAATCTACAACATGCCCACAAACTCTAAATACCATTTAATTTCAAATCAGATAGCCTCAGGAACCATAGATGCATGTTCTGATTGAAATCAGGAAAAGGCTTATATGACTAGCAAATTCTTCAGCTTGAGAGAGCAATACCACCGTAATTCTATGTTTGGGATTATTATAGCCAGCATCACAAGTCACATAGAGCTTATTAAGGAAATATGGGAACAAACCAGTAGATGTGAGGGCATGAACGAATTTGGTTGGATTCGGAGAGATCCATGAAGTGTGTTCTATTGAGTATCTCGTTAACAAGGATCTCAGCCTTGGATTAGCAGTCAAAGGGAAAGTACAGTAAGTCCAAAATATCCTTTGTGAATTGTTATCTACTTTATAAGCACTTGCAGAAATAAATATGTTCGCAGTTTCTTTCGATATTTTCCACTAACATAAAAAAATATTCTCATTATTCATGCATAGTTATCACACATCTTATTTAATACTTATCAATTACTGCTGTTTAATCAACTAAAGAATGATTCAAGCCTACATAGTTCTCAAATCATCCTTATACTATATGGCACAATGAACAATTCAAACACTAATTCCAGGTTTAATACGTCTTTCTCTTGACTAGGACTACAATGTTTCTTTTAACAATAGATATAAATCCATAATCATTTTAATTTTTCTACTCAAGCTATCCTGATTACAATCTATCATTCTTGAACTCAATTTGTGCCTAATACGTTATGCAGTTGTGCTGCATTATCACAGTATCTGAATCAACCCCTTCATCATTGATCAAGCATCAATTTTACCTATTTAAATGATTTTCAGTTATATATCTTCTGCTGTTCTCGAAGGAAAATCTTTTACAAGTCCATTCATAACTGACATTATGACTTGTAATAAATACCATAGTCTGTCCAGTATCTTTTGAAAAGACAACCTTTAGCATATTACTCTCATAGCCAGTACTTGGTTCTTTCTTCTTACTTAGATATATTGTACCACACTATTTTTCTTGAATGGTAAAAATATCTTCATATATAGTCTCACAGCAGTGGCATGTTGATTATCCGCTTGATATATTGGTTCTCTCGCTAAACTTTAAAGATGTTGACATTTTCTCGCATTATAATTCAGCGTTTCGTTTGTATGTTGCTACAACATCTGTATACCTTTATCAGAGAGTATCACCACGAGCCCTCCATCTTCCTTCCTCCATTAAACTGTATTGGCGACAACAATGCAATACACACTCCATCTCCCATCGATTAGGAAACCCATTTTAAGCATCAGCAGTTATGTTGGAAAAATACAATGTTTGGACTTACATATATCAAATAAAATGTGCATAGTTGTCTTTCAGTAGTCCAATTAATGTGATCTACTAAG
>JBBPFP010000010.1:45035-55985 GCA_037974795.1 Kaempferia galanga
GGATGAAATCGGAAGGAGTAAACTGTAGACTGTACCTCCTCGACGAACTGTCGCTGGGAGAAGCAGGCCGGCTCCGTCGGGATCCCAAGCTTCCGCCGGCGGACTCCATCGGCGATTAAATTGGAGCAGCAAAACCTCAATACAGAGCTTCGATGACTGAGTCTGATCGACGGCAAGAGGGTTAAAGAGAAACCTTCAACGATCTGGATCAAGATCGGAGGCGGAGGAAGACGATGGTCAATGATATTTTCAAACGTAGAGGATGCGTGAGGATCGGGTCTCACCGGGCGACGATTTCCCTATTTATCATTTTTTTTTTTCTTCCAATTTACACGAACATTTCGACAGACAACGAACGAATTTAGGTACGAGAAGTTACGCAGTCTGTCTGAGAGAGCGTCGGCAGATATTTATTTTTTATTGCCTTGTCTTCTTTAACTAAATATTGATATTTACATCGAATTATAAAATTAATAGAGAAAATAGCCCTTGAAGTTTTCAAAAATCGTCCCTTTGCACGAGACCGGGTCCTTGGATTAAGAAAGGGTCTACAATATAATTATGATCATATCATAACCGTGATAGGATCAGTTCATCATCATGATCTGATCGTAATTACTTACGATGTCTCCTTGAATTTATTTATTTTTTTATCTAGGTTATAACTTTAGTCTGGCCGGATGCTACCGATGGTGATCCGATGGCCAGGCTATCGGGCGCCGAACCGGGGCCTTTGGCCGGTCTGCTCCAACCCAAATTATAACCTAATAGGAAAGATGAACCCAAAGAGGATTTCAACTAGATTACAACCGCAATTACCAAGGAAACCATCCCCTGATATAACATACAAAGCGGTCCCTGCTCCCAAGAATGTAACCCAGCAAAATTGAATCATACTGCAAAAATTATTTTCTTCTCAATATACTCATTTGAATAAACAAATTCACCTAACTAATAAAGAAATGAACTCAGTTCAAAATAAGAATAGAACAAGTCTTCACACCGTTCCAAGAACAAGAATAAATTTGAAAATATCCAATAACTGAATATTTCATGCACTCTGTTATATATCTTTGTAACAAAAATCTTTATGTATTATCCTAATTCACTTGCAAAAGATGCCTTCTAAACTCCAAATACTTTTCGTTGTGTATCCAAGTAGGAACCCATCTGCATAGAAATACAGAAAATTTTAGGCATTTAGAGAGAAAAAAAAAAGATAATTTACATTCTGAATGGAAATCCACGACAAATTTACTTAGATATCAATCATGCAAAACAAGAACAAAAAGGAAAAGCTAAAACTAAAATTGTGAACGAATGAACCACGCCCAAAAAATGTTCCAAAGTTATCAAGAGAAAAAAAAACATGAAAGTAATGAAACTCAGCAGAAGGTCCACCATTAAAATGTGCACGCATGTCTAAAATACGCGGAACTAACACATGAAAGAAAAAATGACGAGGCAGCTGTTGCAACTGTGTGAATTACGGAAGAAAAATTGAATTTATAGAGATATGTTAATTACAAACAAGTGATACTAATACCAGGAGATTTACCTTGGCCTATGAGAAGAACAGCCAAGAACAAACTTTACTCGTCAGCATGCCTATGCTTAGGCCTGCGATGTGGCCGGTTTGCACGTAAACTCTTTGTTATTTCTGTTTTCTTCTGAGAGCTGATTATGAAAAAACATATATATAATATAACAAAATTGTTGGGCATTCAAAGTATGTGATAGATGGATGCAATGGACTTGACACGGATGAAAAAGAATCAAACTGACCCCAAAATATATGACAGAAGTCGATATACAAGGAAAATCAGTAATGCCAAAGAGGCAGAAGCCTGCACATCCAAATCAACATTACATTGCTACTTTTGATTACATGAAATTCAATAGAAGTGGAAAGAGGGAGTGAAACAAATGATGTACCATAAACCACACCGGCTCTTTGGTAGCAAGAGGTTTTGTTATTTCATAGTTCTTCAAGAATTCCTGAATGCCAACTTGAACCTATAACAAAATTGAAAAAATCATCTAGGCAATGAAACATAATAAAAAAGTAGTGTGCATAGCTGCTCAAAATTAAACCCATTTTTGTAAATTATAGAAAAGACAAAAAAAAAAAAAAACCTTAAGCAGTATATGAGATCTAGTGCTTTTGAGGCTTTAGCAATATTCAAGCAAGACACAACAACAACAACAACAACAACAACAACCAAGCCTTATCCCACTAAGTGGGGTCGGCTATATGGAATATTCAAGCAAGACAAGTAGACAAAAATGCATTTGACCATTCAGAAGCAGATTATTTAGGAACACTGATGTAGTTACTTACACTAACTAATATAAAAAATATGGTGTTCAAATCTCTGTTGTATCTACCTCAAATGAACTAGCTAGGGATCTCATACAAACAAAATCTTGCCAGGACATTAGGATCTTCTTTATTTCTCCCTCAACATCACAAGATTATGTTTTCTTGTGAGATGGAGGCCATGCATCAACAGGGAGAAACCAGCATCTGATACATGAAATCTGGTGTCGCAATAATTGAATCTAAATGTCATACGGAACATTTTTTGAAAACAACAATGTCATGAAACAGCATATCTAAAGCTATTTGTCATTCTTGTATATTGATAAAATCAAAATATCTTTTACTTGCTTCTAAGGATTTGCTAGAAAAAATCAACAATTCGATAATGATAGCAATCACAACATCAATATGAACAATAAAATTCTAGTGGAGAGAAAATGATGCAGGACAAGACAGAAAATAAGAGATTAGAAGAGTAAGTGAATGGGAATGGGAGAAAAGCGTTAAGGGGGATAAAGAATGGAGGACGAAAAATATAATAATTAATTTTCATCAACGATACCATGATATCACTTTACAACCTTTCTCTATATAAGCTTTGCATCTAAAAAAAGGATAATTAAACACGGATTTAATACAGATCAGAGAATTTGTGAGTAATTGATTCATTTGATTCTCTATTAAATTAGATAAATAATATTTTAATTAAATCCGGAAGTCAAATGTTTTTTAGTGTGATTAAAAAAGCCAGGCTCTTGTGGAAATTTTAAATGGGTCACGCAGCAGAAGGTGAGTGTTATCAATGGTGGCATCTGGGGATGATTGGACAAGGTTGCATGGATGGAGAAGCGGATAAAGCAAGGAGAAAAGGGTGAACAAGAACCGAGGTTCACATGCGAAGCTGAAGAAGGAGATAATTGCAGGCTTATGAGAGTTGTGATGGGCTCTGGAACCAAACTGATGGAGATTGAAAATAGAAGAAAAAAAGGGAAGAAGAGGAGGGACTGGTCAAATAGGAGAAGAGAGCAGACAATAGGAGAGATTGTAAGAAGAACACAATTCAATTCATCATCCTAACATGATTAGAAAAAGATGGAGTTAGTGGTGATCATGGGTACAATTCACCAATTAACTCATTTTATCCCCTACTACACTAAATAAAGTATAGTAAAATAAAATAGATCAAGAAAAATCCCAGATCTGGGAAATGTCCTCGGATCAAGTGAGAGAATTTTATCCTGCTGAGATACCTATTTGCCAACCTTATTCTGTTGTTGCAAGGTATGGCTAATTTATTATGCTGCTTAGTCTGTGATAGAAACTTCTAGCATCTAGGTTAAATTGAGAGCTTAAATTCGGGTTGAGCCACTATAGACCACACATACAAGCAAATATACCTGCAAAATTGCAATTTCAGTTCATCCTAATCCATTTTCTAGAATGTGAGTGTTGTGAACTATGAGTGAATAAGATCACTTTTTTTGGTAAGAGATCATATGTTTATCAATACGGAAGCAAATAAGACAGCTTAAATGTGAGTAGAAAGCAGAAAATACCTGCAGGTGATAAGCTGTTGCTGATTTGAGAAACTTTCCATAAGCATGAACTACACGGTCACTATAAGGACTCAAAGCAACGCGCACCTTTTCAACATGTGGTTTGGTAATAGTAGCAACTTGGTCTATATATGGTTGAGAAAATCTCTTGGCGGCCTGATACAAGTTATGGGAATTTGCATAGCGTAGTGTATCAGAAAACAAAAAATTAGAACATGTAACAACAAATTGGTATAGAAGCATGTTTACTATGAGTATTCCAGTTGAAATAATTCCATGAGTACCTGGAAATAAGGATCTGAAAATTCTTGTACTTTGACTACATGGCTGGATATGGTACACTTAGATTTGTGATAGATGTCCACTGTTTTACTTGACATAGTTTGCACATAAGGTTCAGCACTTGACACAAGAAACAACCATTGCTCTTTAATGACCGGAACCCATGTCTTCGGAGATTATAAGAAAGAAAATTAGAATTTAATAAATCCTTCCTAAAATATCAACTACCTTAAAAGAGTGGGTGCTAAGTAGCAAACTGTGTGATAATCTGAACCAAAATCCAATGCAAATTAAACCAAATATATATAAGTTGCTTATGGATTTCTCGATCAACACTAAAGTATATGAATTATGATAGTTGGCTACTTACAGTTTTGGCAGTTTCAAAATGAGGTTCCATCAATTTTTGAGCGTAATTCAATTTCTCTGATACCTTGAGAAAAGTTTCCACAAAGCGATAAGTACAATACAAGATTAGATTAAAATAGTAAGATAATGTTTGCCATATATTCATAGTGAGAAAGTAAGAAAGGATTTAAACAAATTCAACATAGAAATAAAATACAGTACAGGTAAAAAAAATAGCACCTTTTGAAGCAAGACATCTAGTACAGGTTGTCCATGCTCCTGCCAGTGAATTGTTGCAATTTCCTGAAAGGAAAATATAACAGGCATATTGGTGTTCTTAACAAGTAAATGGCATCTCTCTAATACTTCCATCAAAAATTTGAAGGCATTCACCTTACAGTAACTGAATTGAGTAGCAACCCAAGGAGGAAACCATGCTCCATGAACCTGAAAGCAAGAAATATTTTTTTTTTGTTTGAGTTCAGCTCAGTAATTGCATTGTGTTATTACATAAATATAGACCGATTATACAGGAGTTACAAATGTAAGAATTGAATATTGAACCCATGTTTTATGTGAGACATGGCACTATATCACAGAATATCTTACTTGCACGAGGTGGTGCCACAAAAGTCAACAACACAACCAAAGTATGTCTAGTTAACCCAGAATAAATTCCATCTACATAGACTAGTATGCATAGTCAAACTGGTCTTTCATTCAACTGAATTATCATATGAAGGCAAATCAGAGAGAAAAAAACAAACATTGCAAAATAACATTAAGCTCCAGATGAAACCCTGTCGAGACCTTCCAGCATTATGAAGGGATTTTTGCACATATGTATGCTTGCAGATATCAATCAATCTCCAAACTCAACGAGCTTGTTCAAGATCCTCCACTTGGAATCGTATTTAGCACCAATTTGACAGATTTCTCAAACATAAAGCTTATTATCCAGCCTCAATTCAACTTTTCAATTAGCCATTTAGGAAGTCATCTCCCTTAGGCAAGATTTTGTTTATAATCTAAGTCTTTTAGTCAAATATTTCAAAAGAAAGAAAGACAAGATCTTATGCAAGCTGTAGGTTGAGAAACTTGTTCATTGAACTCTTCATGTAGCCTGACAAAAATTACAAGTACAACGAAAAGAAGTCAGTAATAGACATGCCCAGTCTTAATGGGTACAAACTACAAAGCAACTAATCCTTCCCAAGAATAAAACCTCAAGACCCATCCATAATAACTTCTATTGTCCATTGAAAATAAAAATAACAATACAAAAGTAACACTTGATCAGTTAAAATGAACTGTTTCTGTTTGAAATTGAGATATTTCTGGGACATAATATACAAGGAGACGGATTCTTGTAGAGTTGGAGAACAAGGAGCTAACCTAGTGCACAAAATATCTAATCCACGATCAAACAAAAAGTTAAATATTTTGATGTTGTAAGATAAACAAACACTAAGAATCAACTCTACAGATGTTTACTAAGTCTTATTTATTACCTCTGTTAGCTCCTTTGACTTAGCTGATGCTTCCAAGTGTACTCTTATAAGCTCTTCCTAAAGAAGATTTCCATGCTTTATATGAATATCATCTTATAAAGCTTGTGGAACAATATAATCTTCAACAATAGTTGTCGATAGCACAAACCTCTGCCACCTGAAGAGCATGCTCAGTTTTCTGAATTCTATGGTTTTGCTCATTGTTCGTCTTCTGAAGCTACAAGGGCCAATGGTGAAAAGTTACAGAAATGTGATTGCAAATAATACAGCAGAATGGAAAGTTACACTATTTCTATGCATATTTCATAAAAACTACGTACAAGTTCATGGCCCTAAAAAGTACAACTGCTTCACCATTGGCTTTGACACGCTAGAACAAACCTAACCTTTCATATTGTTTGATCATGAAAATATAGATACAGAAAGCAACAGATTAGGTCCTATGAAAAAGTTGACTAGAATTTGTGTTGCATTGTGTTAAAATTAGAGTACTCCACCCTCATGGGTGTCACATCAACAAGTGCGGTGCTGCATTATAAATATAAATCGATTAATTTCCCAATAACTCAAGCGTTTGAGATAAGTTGTTAGCCAGTCCACTTTAACATGGTCCAAAAGCTCATTCAAATGCTACCAGTGTCAAAAAGTATTGTCACCTCTGAATCATAATGGGAAGTGAGGGACTATGTTGAAGATAGGAGTCTCCAAACCTATTACTAGACAATTGTCGTGGTTCGTTATAAATATAGATATGAATTAGTCTCCTTCCTAAAGATTTGAGCTTTTGATATAAGGGATTAACCAATATGTTATAATCGGTTTGTCAATATAAAACTAGTTAATTGTTTGGTCATAGTTTTATAAAATGGGTTGAACTTCACAATAAATTGATTGTATGATCTAACAGTTGTTGAAGGGTTTACTAAAAAAAAATATTTGACAAATGACTGAGTCATGTCACATTAACATAAAGGTTATGGGTCATTTTCCAGTTTTCTCTGTATTTCTGTTGTTGTGTCATATTCACATTGTGTTTCATGTCCAACGAACAAAAAAAACCAGTGGCAAGAACTCACATTTTCCAACTTCAAACTGAGATCTTTCACTTTCATTTCAGCTTCATTGGCCCAAGCATTCAAAGAATCCGTCTCTGAATTTTGCAACTCGATTTCAGCTGTGAGTTTTTCCACCTGCCACAGCAATGCACGTTTGAATCATTCAAATATCAAAATACATAAGAACTGAAGAGCCTATGATGCCAAACCTGCTCCTCAAGCTCATCAATTCGAGCTTGGGCCTTTTTGACAATCTCCTTTGTATCTAGATCTCCCTTTTTCTACGCATTCATTAGAATAATTAAGTCGTCTGCTTACAGGAATCGGAGTAATTGAGACTCTCATAGAATTAGCTCACCTGGATTGATTCAATGTCGCTCCGCAATGATGCTATGGTCAATGATTTCTCTTTCATAATCTTTTCCAAATGAGCAATCCGCTCATCTTTGCTCGTCAGTTCTTGCACTTTATCCAAATTACTAGATTCTATGGTGGCAATAACCACAGAAATTAATCATACAAAAAAGGATCATACTTTTCTCAAATATTATTTGACAAAGACATATATTAGGAATATACGAGGAAATAATCATTGAAAAATATGTTCCTCTTAAGATGGAATCGAATCGATAATAATAGCAAAAGTACGACGGCAAAAAGGACACCTTTACGATGCACGAAAGAAGACTAAGGAAATTCCCACGAATCGCTAATAAACAACGAGAGGGGGAAAAAATTCTACCTTCGTATGTATATTTCATACAATAGTAACCAAAGAACTGCATCAAAAAAACCTAGCTTTAAAGCAAACTGATTCAAATTGGCGACCACACTGACCTAAGGCAGAGATCTCGAGCCTAATCTGCTCCAACTCCAGCTTCAGCCGTGAATCCGAGTCCTCGTGTTCGACGATGACCTCCTCTTGGATCTCTGAGTCCGCACAGACCCCAACGAACAAAAGGGAGGTGACGATTGAAGCGATCAGCACCTTCGAAGCCCCCATTACCGAGGCCTTCCTCCTCAAAACAGCAAATCGATACCTTCACTAGAGGTTGATCCTTGCCACCACCTGGGGAGGGTGACGAGAGCGATGGAGGAGGGAGGAAAGGAAGTAAATCTAGTTGTCGATATTTATTGAGGCAATTGGGCTTATTCCAAGTGGCTCACCCGCTTTGTGGGTAAATAAGTGGATTGGAGCAGAGTTGTCGAGTTTACCAGGGACCATCTAGGCCCTAATCTTCCTGTCGAGGTAAGGTTCTATGTGAAATCGCTTGGGTAAGGATACATATTTTGGACTGGGTTTGGTTTTTTTAGATGGACCACTCGAACAAACATCTAACCACACTCCCCTTGTGATTTTGTGCGGGACCCACGTCTGATATGAGTAGGAGGAATCGCTGCAAGACCAAAGATCCACGTCCTCTGAAGAGAACACGTGTACGGACGATAGAGGATAGCGGTCGATCCTGTGGACCTCTCTGAAGATGGATAAGCGGTTCTGCCGTACTTCTTACCTTCTTAGTCCGTCCGATTCTTATCGGACGGATAAAACTAATAATAGAAAGTTATAGATATGCCCCTGCTTTTTTATTATTATTTAGTAATTAATTTAAGATGTTGAAAGATTAACAACAGCATTGAAATATGAAAAGAAAGTTTGATATGGACTTCTTTAGCACTTTTATGTTTTTGGAAGAATTTTGGTTAATATTAATATAAATTTGAGGTCTGTAAGTAAAATTTTAAATTGACAAAATAATTTATATTTGTCTTGAAAGATTGAAACTTCATTTATTAAGTATTATTTAATACATTTATATTTTAAATTTTAATAAATATTTTGAATAAGCAATTTGTATTTGAATAATAGTTCTTCTGAAATAATGGAATAACTACTGAATTTGAAAGGATGGTATCTAATTTAAACGAGAATTTATGTAATTCAGATAGAATCTATTATTAAATATATAAAAATAATATTAGTTAGAGACTCTAAACATTTATATAAGAGCCACAGTGGAATTAACTGTGGATACAATTTAGAAGGACACCTTTAATTATTAGAATAATCAAATATATATATATATATATATTAAAAATAAAATAAAATATCATTATAATTTTTATATTAAAAATACTTTTTATTCTAATATTATCGTAGTAGTTATTCTAATTTACTGTAGTTAGGATGTAGCTTGTATAATATATAAAAAAATTAATGAATTTAAATTGATAAAAAAATTACCAATTGAATTAAAATTATTTTAATAAATGAAATTCACTATAAAAATATTATAATAATTATTAATTGATTATTATAATAATTATAATAAAAGATGAATACCTTCATCTCAGACAGGCCCACAGTTGTCTCCAATGGTGAAGTCATTTTAATTACTTTGAGCAATTTTATAAATTAGTATATATATATATGTTAATAAATTAAAATTATTTATCTTTGAGCATTAACGAACTACTTGATAATAAACCCGTATAATTAGCGAACCGTGTCATATTTTCCACAAATTTGGTGGCGCGTTCAAGATGGGCTTTTGGTCGCACTCGACTCGAGGCATTGGCTCGTGATGACGTCAACTGCGTGACAACAACCGGTTTATCATCGAGCCGCTCACTAGAACCCTCACCGTGGGATAAGCAACGCGATCAAGCTGAAGGGGCGGAGCTTTCAGAACTACACCACCTCGATCTCATCGACTAGCCGCTGCCTTCTAAATTCTCATTATAACTCTCTCGATCTCTATCTCTGCCCCTGCTTCTCCGTCCTAGCTGATCCCATCGCCGCACTCTCTTCCTGTGCGTCTTTCGTTCCACAGTTTTTTTGTTGGTACGATCATACTACGAATCTGATATGGGCATCCTTTCACATCGTAAATTGTTCGTCTTTTCAGGTTTTGGGTTCACTCATGGACTCCATTGTCTACTGCAAGTCGCCGAGCTTGCCCACTGTAAGTCACACTACGACTCTCTCCTCAAATTCCTTTTTATTTAAGGTAAAAGGGTCGGTGTAAAAATTTGACAAATATGGAGGAATGATGAGGTGCGAATGGAAGAGAGGCTGTCTTATCGGATGAGCCATCGGCCATGGTTTCTTAAAGCTTCGTAATACTCGCTTTTGGTTTTATGGCGAAAGTGCGTTTAATTTGTGCGGCTTAGGCCGTTGCGCCCATCTGTCAGGCGGTGATTAGAGCGCTGAGCTTTTATCCTTTCATGAGTAAAGCATACATTTTAATCTAATTTGAAAAGAAGCTTTGCTAATTGAATCTCTTGCATGTATTTTGTATCTATGTGTTTACCTTGAATAGAAAAATAGATTTGAAGGGATCTCTCTTCATGTTTGTAAAGAATGCGATTGAAGCATCTCCAGCATTCATAAATGCTAAATATGTAATAATTGTCCGTCTAGCCTTACCTTAGAGAGTGGGGTTTTATGTAAAACAAGATCCTCAATGAGATATAAGTTTAAATTGCAGGTAAGAATCACGATGAATTTAATTAGCAATGCATCCAGATTGTTTGATGTTGATACCATTATTAGGTTTATGTTGCCTATCGTTCATACATTGATATATGTTTCCTTGTTTTGTTTTCTGAGTAGAAGCTGAAACCTTGGCTTGCATTTCAATGGCCCAGGGAAGACATTTATTTATTTTTTTACTTAATCTCATTTTATTATCTCATCCATTTACACCTACACTTTTCCAGAGTCTATCTACATCTACAGATAGGCATGAACATACAATTTCCCAAATTTTCAAGGTTTTGTATGGTATGGCAGTTTAACTCCGCTTGTGACGAACCAGTCATGACCGGTCCCAAGCCCGGATAAAGGAGGAGGGTTGTGTTAGGTTGCCAGC
>JBBPFP010000010.1:81881-92831 GCA_037974795.1 Kaempferia galanga
TCGTCCCTTCGGTGCAGGTTAGAAGCCTCGGGTGTCCACCCGGAGCCGTGTGATAGTTAAGACACGAGATGTTACCATATGAGGTCAAATATCGGCGTATTCGAGCATACCTCTCTCATATTTTAATCATTTGCACTAATACCTAGTACCCACCAATGATTTACCTCCTCCGTGTTGGTCCAGGGACGAGTTAGCGGAGAGGCCGGGGGCGAGCAAATCGCCTTTTGCCACATGTTAGAAGCCTCGGGCAGTGATGGTTAAAACATGGAAGGTTATCATATGAGGTCAATAGGTCGAATCTTGACGCGCTCGAGTATACCTCCCTCATACCTTAATCATTTGCACTAATGACTAGTAGTCATCTGTGATTTACCTCTTCCGTATTGTCCTATAGACGGATTGACGGAAATGCTACGATTAGCGAATCACCTTTTTACCAAAGGGTAGAAGAAGACTATAGAAGCTGGAATAAGACATGGGAAAGACATTCGATTGGCTGTCTACCGTGATCGGACGTACTAAATTTATCCACGTGAGACGGGTAGATTGGATGATGGATGATATCCGGTGCGGTCACCGCCTTGTACTGAACTGCCCTTGGCCGTCGATCGCCTCGAGGGAATGGATTCTTTTTTCTCTCGCTCGCGAGATCGGACGTGATCAGGCAGAGAGCCCTATTACGCGTCCGACGTGGACATCGCCAGTTCAGACGAAGTGAGTCAGCCCAGTGAGTGATTGTTTGCCAAAATACGAGAAGGGAAACTTAAGTTTGGCCTAGAAGTTGATTTTTAGAAGGTTGTTCCGTATAGTGATTTATTTATTATTATTTTGTTATAATAAGACTTGATGTTCAGGAAGAGCAAAATCATATTTTTCAAGTGATTCAGACATCCAAAATCTCACTCACAGACTTTATATGTCACAAACCTTGTGTATATTCGGAAAAAATTAATTCGAATTTTTTTTACTTAATATTATAAGTCAATCCTTAAATTCTAAAGATAAAATTTAAATAGCATAAGCAAGTTTTAAAAAGTTGAAATGCACGAGTCCAGGCGATAGGTCCAGAAATTTGATCCACAATGTTAAAACTATTAAAGTGTCGCTAATCATTAACCTATGTTTAATCTCTCCTACAGATTGACATAGTTAGTTCATGTAAGAGTATTGTTGTTAATAGGTATGGAATCGATTCCCAGCAAGTGCATAGAATGCCTTGGTTGTCTCAGCCCCTTCTTGCATGCACTTTTATTGAATGAAGTTAACCGTAATTTACCTCCTTTCTAGACAGTGGAGGGCCACCTTGGATGGGCTGCAAAGGTGACGGTTTCATCTTTTCATTGTCAATTAACATGTTTCTTATTGTCCTCACATATTGGTGCAGTTAGTAGTTGTATAGATGTAGATGTTGCTCCAATAGATCTTGGGTTAATTTTCAATGACTTTAAAATGCATTGTTGGGTGATGATGCTTGTTGAGCGAAAAAAGATAAATTATAGGTATTTTGTCCAGCAACAACAACGTACGCAAGGAGGGGTTAAGCCAATCAACGAGCATTTTGCATCCGTAGGGAATCAACATCGAGCCTACTGACAGTAACACCTTTATATGAATCAACTGTGTCAGTCCGTGTTTGACTTTTAATAATGATTAAATAGTAAAATGATAACAATAGTTTTAAGCTTAAGAAATTAGGGCTCATGTAAAGGTCTAAAGTATAACAAACTTTTAAAAAAATTAGAATTTGAAATACCTTATTATTATAAAATAAAAAAGTTAAAAACATAAAATTAAAAAAAAAAGTATTCGCCTAAATAGACCAATTTATCAACATAAACCTTATTATCTTAAATTTAGAAGAAAAAAAACTTAATTAAAATTTTTTATAATAATTAATACTCATAAATATTTCAAAGTGTCCATACTTGTCATTAGAGTACTAAAAAAACCTTTAAATCAATACATATTTCGAACCCTCTATCTCAAAATATTTCCATAATATTAAAAAAAAAAGAGAGAGAGAACACTTTCGACCAGTCACACAAATTACTAATTAACTAGATTAACTAGTTAGTTAAGTATATGAACCCCTTCAGCTTACAACCAATCAATCCATAATAATTTCTACGGATTCACATTAATAACACACAATGAACAAAAACAAAGAAATAGTCAACCTAAATTTACTTTGTTGGTAAAATGTTTAATAGCCTCAACCATAGCTTCCTCCGGTCACCGGACTTTAGGTTCCACGGTCACCGTTACTTGTTTTGGATAAATTGGTACAGATTGTTTGAAAGTATTGTTGAGGACGTATAATTGAAATTTATTCTACCAATCCATACAGCTTACAAAGCTTACAAGTTACCATACATAAAACACTTACTAACAAACACACAAGAAAAGAAAAAATTAACCGAAATTCACTTTGTTGGAGAAATGCTTAGCAGCGGCAATCATTCCAACTTCCGGCCGGCTATCTACCGGTCGCGTTGTCGCCGACGGTTTTACTCCACCGACATCACCAGAAGTAAATAAAGACAGAAAACACGAGACCAATAGTGACCACAATGATCCGTTATCCTTGTTGTGACTCCTCATCTTTGTTCTCTCAATCTATATCAATGGCAACCGCTCCAGCTTTATAGGACTTAAACTTCAGGTTTAATTGGCAGAGCTGAAAGTGGATTGAAGTCAATACTTTTCACTAGCTCGAATGCTATATGGGAAGGCAATTTAAATATATATATATAGAGGAGAATGATTGCTTGGAGAACAAGTCCTCTTTGAAGACTTCAAATGCTTGGCGAGGAAGTAGTCAGAGTCAACACGGAGACAGAGGCAAATACCAGGAAAGACCGTTATTAAACTTTTCTTGTACACTCGCCATGATGTCCGCTATTTGGCAATTATTAAACATTAATTTTTCACCTGGACTGGACAGCACATGCTCTAATTCAAGCTCCATGATAAGAAACCATATAATTAATTCAAGGATCAAAATAAGAGACATGCATCCTCCAATTGCGGGATAAATCCATAATTCATCTCATTCCAATTGTAATGATGAAAGCATAGATTATGACACATGTATACGGAACCACAGGCAATAGTTCTAGTTCTGCATTATTCTAAAACAGTTCATAAAAACTTACAATTTAAAATTAGTAAAAAGCTTACAACTGAAGGTTATCAGTAAGAGTTATAGTTAATCTACACAATCATTACGGATCCCTCATTCTAAACAAAACTTGGGCCAAATGCTGCATTTGTTGGTGCCTGACCAGCAGAGTTCAGCATCTGAATTCACCACAACTTCATGTTTCCTTCATGTTGCCTAAGCCTCCCTTCTGCTGAGACTTCCTTCTCTTAATCCTGTCAGTCAACAATCAACATAAACCTTCAGACCAACATTTGATGTATTGACAAGACAAGACAAATATGTCAAGTTCATTAGAAAGTTACCAGGGCCCATTTTTTCCATTAGATGAAAACTTCCGTTTTTTCTTTGACTGATCAACAGATGTAGGTGGTGTTTTCTGATGATTCTTTTTACCACCTATGGGTTTGATTTTCTTACCTGCATGTCTACCAGCATTCTTAATACTTGTATTAGATTCTTTAATTTTCTTAACTGCTTGTGTAGTCGTTGGCACTTCTGAGCTCCCATTCAGGATTTCAAAATCATTATCACCGGTAATAACTGCTGCCTCAGTTTTTCTTTCTGACTCTTTTTTGGGTTCAGAAGCTGCTGGCTTGGAATTGCTTATCTTTTTCAACTGCAGGTAGAATTAATGGAAGTACCAGAATCAGAAACATATATTTTAAGAATCATCACAAACCCCTTAAAACATCGATATGGAATAAGAATAATGTGATGTTTGGTATAACTGAACATCCAACCCCACAGAAGACATGGATAGATAAACTCTCTTCTGAAGAAATGCAAACAGTTGATTAATTAGGATAAGATTCAAGTGTGCAGATTAAAGGAAAATCAAATCTCAATTACATGCATAACAAGATTGGCAAGTTAAATACGTCACAAACACCAAAGAAAGAGAGTTGGCAAGGTCTAGTGATATTCAATTGTGTACAGGACAAAACCAAGTCCTAGAGTTCCCTAAATATCAAAGAAATGGTACATAAACTTTAATTGAGAAAATTAAAGGAATTTTATCATATTAAGATTGACAACAAATTTATAGCATGACTACAAATCATGAACTGCACGACCTACAAACAGATATGCAGAGTAGCAACGAGTAACAATTTTCTTAGTCGCAAAAAGAACCTTTTATTTCTTGTCACTAAAATTGATGGAGATTGCATCTCTGTATCAGGAGCCTCAACACTTAAGAAAATTGCTAGTGAGTTGCAATGCTTAAAGGAAAACTATACCTTAGCAACAAAAAATCCTTCCATGTTATTTACATGCGGATAAAATCTCCTTGTTTTCTCCAAAGATGGATGAAATCGGTGTTCCCTGAACCTTATGAATCTGTATGGAAGAAAAAAAAACTCATCAGGAACAATAATGACTATGAGACACTAGTCAAGTAAATACTATGTCATACCCTGGGCGACCAAAGTCCAAACCACAAGGCACAACTTTTACGTCCCTCTTTTTAAGTGCATAGTCTATAATAGCTTCATTCTACAACATGAACAACAGACAATAAAAAATCACCATATTGGATATTGGCATCAATTTCACTGATCACTTAATATTTTGCAAACCTCATGAACCAACATGGAGCAAGTTGAATAAACTATGTATCCTCCTGTCTTTGACTTAGCATCTACTAGATCAATTGCTGCTAAAATGAGTTGCTGCAACAGATGGCTAATTAGACAATCATTGAGAGTGCACAATATGTAAACATCAATGCATAGATAGACATGAGAATCTGAAAGATACTTGTATCAACCACAATTTGATTGAAATTTTATGCTGAAGAAAGCAATATTAAAACAAATAATTTCATAAATGGACACATTGATCCCCGTGTGTCACTTGCAAAGTTTAGGTTGTTTGATACTTGAATATGTACCACTACGGAGCAAAAGACTATAATCTAACTTATAGTTAAGCAATTCATTTCATCTTAGTTATGTGGGTGTTAACCACAAAGAAGATCAACTCATTCAGATGCAATCTATATAGTAAATGGCATTTTACTGTGCATTACATTGTTATCTACATACATTCCATACCACCCAGTATAGTCTGTTATTTTTATTGAATGTCAAGTATCCTAAAAGCCCTTTTAAGCTATTCGCTTCATACATCAATTACCTAATATTAATCCATATTTGCATCCTGCTAACTACTAATCTTTTAACCTTGATTGTGGTACCAATATTCCTCCTAGCGTGGAATGATACTGTACCATAGTAGCTTGTAAAGAGACACAACAAAGTTCGATAATAGTTTGAACCGCCAACCAACAATGTTATAATTCTCTAAATTAGTAACATGCATATAAGTTGAATATGTAATAAATTTTAAGATAACTAAAAAATTTTTGTACGGATTAATTTATATATTTGGTCTTCTTTTCTCATCATGTATGACTAGGGAAAAAATGCATTGGGATTTGGTATAATCCATATCTAGCATCACTTCATATCAGGCGATAAGCATAAGTGTCAAGTACTGTCAATGCTTATTACAAATATATGAGATTTAAATCTATTGTTAATGGCTAATCTCAATGTGATTAACTATGGAATTAGAGTGATATGGTTATGGAAATAGGAAAGAAATTTCTTATCAAAATATGATATTCTCATTCACGGAAGACTACTTAAAATTGCAGCATGAGAGTATTATGTTTGGACATTGTTAAAGAAGTCAGAAATTGATAGTGTAGAAGAAATACAATTATGACTACCAAATAGTATTTACATGCATCATTAAAGTCACAAAGAATCTTTTAAAGTGACAATTTCTAAGGTTGTGTTCCCTGCGAAGGAAACACTGACAGAATAAAGGTGCTAGAGAGACCCGGTTATTCTCATCCTTCATTTCTTTTAAATGAAGGGAAGGAAACAACCAAAGAAATATTTCCTCAGATTTTGCCCCATCTTCTTCCACCCGATTTGTGCAAAAAGGCACTATTTACACACATTGTAGCTCAAATCCAATCTAAAGAATTCAGAATAAAGTATTTTTAAATACATCTTTTTATTTATATTTTTAACAAATAAATTTTTAAAATTTACGCACATTGTAGCTCAAATCCGATCTGTGACTATGGTGAAGAGATAGAAAAGGAGACACGAAGGCACAGAGGAAGAATAAGATGATGATGTCTTAAGTCAATTATTCAGTACCATTCTCTAGAGCCATGGTACTCAAGGTAAATTGTCTCCCAATATTGCTTGGGGCCATCCTTGCAGAGATATCACCTTCCGATGCGGTTCACTTGTGTCATTGGCTCATTGCTACTTCTGAGACCCGTGTTATTTTTAAAAGCCGAAGCATGGGTGAAACAATTTGATCTTCCTTGTAATGAACTAGATGAGACCAAATTTAAATCCATGACATCAATTTCCCATAAGGCACTTACACCATGCATTATACATGCTCATGAGAAGGATTTAGGAGGCAGATCAATGATGAGCTTCTGATCTAGAAGTTTGTCCTTTATGTGAGAAGAATAGTCTGATCAAGCTAGAAGTTTGTCCTTAAATGTAAGCTGTTGTTTATGCAGCAATGAACCAGTACAAAAACAATCGTTTCATACTATATCCCTAACTAGCTTGGACATAGAGACGAATAAAAATTAGAAAAACTATTGTATTAAATTAATGTAGACAATAATCTGGGGAGTGTGCAGATCATTCAGTTGAACTCAAACTGAATCCTTACAATTGGTTTAGGTTTTATATATTTTTTTATATAAGTGTTCAGGTTCGATTAAGTGTACCATTCCTTTCATCTGAACCAAATGAGAAACCATCTATTCTAACATTATTAAAAAAAAACATATATCATGCACAACTATCTATAATAATATTATACATTTAACCATTTCCTTTCATCTACATGCTAAATGCAATTCATGTACCACTACTTGAATGCAACAAGCACACTAAAGTATAGTTTTCACACAACAAAGTAAAACAGTATATATTCTCACTACTGCAGTTGCCGTAAGTGCCAATTAACTATCACTGCTAAATAACATTATTAGGAATGACAACTACCTTTTGCAGGAAAGTACGAGTCTGGACATCTTCAACCGTCTTTGTTGTTTTAATAGATTGCTCTTTAGATATAACCTTCACACAAAAATGTCAGCTAGTTTCACATTATTCACCAAACAAAGGAATTACCACTGCCTTAATGTTTGACTAAAATAACTTTTCAACTTACCCCAGTACCAGTGCAGGGGGCATCCAACAATACTCTATCAACAGAATTGAGCCCAAGAACCTTTGGTATCTGAGTTGAAATTATACAGGAACAACAAAAGATGTCTTGAAGTCAGCAATTTAATTAGGCCATTCACTGACTATCCTATTGCATAACACTAGAAACAAACCACTAGTGTTTCGATATGGATCACACATATCAATTGAATCTTCTCATAACTAACCTCCTTCCCGTCATAGTTACAAATTATTGTATTAGTAACACCCATGCGATGTATATTAGCTGTAAGTGACTTCAGCCTGCTCTCTTTAAATTCATTTGCATAAATTATTCCTGGCAGAATTAAGGTGAAGAAATTCAAAGAAAATCTCAATAACTTCAGAAGCAATAAAATTACCCAAACAACCATAGTGAGCAGTGACTATAACACACGTGAATCAAAGAATATGTTCAGAACTGCAGAAAAAACATCCTATATGTTCATAATTTATAGTTTGAAAAATTCTTTGGCTTCCGTAGTAAACAAACAGAAGCACCTATAAGAAACGTGCTGTAGCTTTCCCTCCTATGTACTAGAACATACCTCCATAGCACATGTAAAGCATTAGCTCACTATCTTGGAATGCTGTCCTGCTAGTTTTCCTTATGCCAGCATAGATAATGTGGCAAAACTAAGAATGATTGGCTAATTTAAAATAGCATTCATATTTCAAATCATGCTTCTGAATCCTTTGAGATTGGCTAATTTATCTTTCAAGCCATCTAATTATATCAAAGAGAATAGTAGTCATACTAGAAGCTATCTTATTAAGAAGTTTCTAATATAGATGGTATCAACAATTTATCTTTAATTTCCTTCAACAGTAAAAAAAGAAATGCCAAGCCAAACACGATTATGATTTTTAGGAAATATTCACTTAATTAATGGATTAAAATATATTTCTCAATTCGGATAGTCACATGTGGCCATAAGAAGTACAAGTGAAAATGTTTGCTAAAACGATTATCACAACCAACAAGTATCTGTGCAGACTATTTTGGGTGCAATGTAGATTTGATCACTCAATTGAACTCCATAAAATACTATATCACTATATTCACAAGTAATATTCAAATTGATTAAATCTTAAATCAAATGTTCAGAAAGTTGGGAAAAAAAGAAGCTTGGAAGTTTGGATAGTCTCATATGATCATAACCAGAAATAAAAGTGAAATTGTTTGATAAAATCATTATCATAACCAAATCATATTTGTCTGGATATTGTTGGATGTTGTACAGATTTGGTAACTTGTAAACTTCTTTGATTCTCTTTATGTCTTATACTTTCCACTCTAATAATTCAACTCTTCTACCTATAGCATTGAATGATTCTCTTTAAACATATCCATATCAACTCAACCTATGCCCTTTTTATTCTATCATCTATAAGGTTCACACAAAATTCCACTTGGTTACTAATATTTTTATTGTATTCTTTCTCGTAAGCCCACTTATTAATGTTAGCATAATTTCCAATGAAATTGAAGCAATTAGACAACTAATCAAGTAAAGGGCATTGTGTTTGCCTGTATTCTTCATAAGGGCAGCAATATATGTAGTTTTACCACCTGGAGAAGCACTACAGAACAAAAGGAATAATAGTTAAAACATGGGCATGATGACTTACAATCAGACTTATGTATTCAACAAAAAAAATAAAAGAGAGACAGAAACAGACCACGATGCAAATAGATGTTAGACAATGGATCATTCGCAAGATGCAATTCCAACAGCAATACAACAAGCCATTTAAGTGTACTAGTAATTATTTGAGGTTGACTATAAGCATCTTATCCCACAATAAGGCAAAATCACAAGATTTGTCCAAAATTCATAAAACAAGTTAACCAGATATTTTATATTAACTTGGCTCAATCTAAATTGTTTTGGATAAATGAAATAAGATTTTTTTAACTGCACATGCAGACCTCATACCATATGTGGCTACTATACTGTCTCATGCAAGGCCCACCTAGACGGCCCAAGCAGAAGTCATTTAAATAACTTGTACAATAAATAAAAATAAAAAAGAAATCATATATTCAATATTTCATGACTTGATCTACAAACAATTTGAAATATAATGTAGAAACATTACTTATGGAGGACTGCAAATAAGGAGTGCCAATTCACATGAAATAATTATTGAATATGAGTTACACACATGGTACGGTATATGAGAAACATAAGTAAACATATATATATTATATAGCTTAGGGCTTGGCATTGTGAATTAAATAATTGTGTTTTGTCTAAATAGATAACTCAAAAGGATTCATTTAGGACTTTGGGCTTGTCTTAATAGACAATTCAAAGGTTCTAAGATAGTGTGTAGTTTCATTGTCTACATGCTGTAATTAGCTTTCTATTATCATTTATGATAAGAAAACAATTCCCCAAAAACTTGTTCCATGGTATCAGAGACTTGCATCCTCTTATTGTATCCATTTTTTCCCATCTTCACTTGAAGCCACATGATGATCAGTTCAAGAAAACAGACTCCAAGATCAAGTAACAATGTGGCTTCGTCTATTAGGTCTAAATCTGCCCCATCTATAGTGGTAGCACAATCCTTTGATGAAAGATCATAATTATCAATCATAAATTAGATGGCAATGGCTACTTAGCATCAATCAAAGAAATATCCAAGGAACCTAAAGTTGGCTGTGAGCTTTTAGGGTATTTCTAAATAAGGTGTAACTAGAAAACAAGCACAAACTCCTGAGCCAGTTGGCAGGAAATGATTCAAGAACAACAACTAGCAAATTTGCTCACAATGGTGTTACTCTTCAAGCGCAAGATAAAATTACTTGGATATTTAATTCCAGAACATTCGACTGTATGGCAAGCACCCTATCTCGATTTCATTAGAATTAAAAATTTAAAATAGCACATGTAACATTTCCTCTATTGCTAAAAAAATTAAATAAGACTGACAGCTCTCCAATTTCTGTTACATGTACCAAATTTATTCTACTATTTGGTTTCCATTATTAAGATCAGCGATGAACTTAATTGCACTAGTACATTCAATGCAAATTGTGAATTAATGAGCTAAGTTAGAGAAGGATTGGCAATGATAGAGAAGATGGTGAACTCAAATACATAAAGGATGGTGCTAACTCAAATTATATGGAATAAGTCAAAATATCAAGTTGTATGATCTTTTGCTTCATAGGAGATTACATTCTATGAACCCTCATCATCCTTAAGTAAAACATACTTCCTAACAACTATGTGGAATAACTCAAGATATCAAGTGATCTAAACTCTAAAGAAGGGCCAAACTGATTATGTTCCAAATAAACAAGCAATGTAATGTATCTTAACTTTGACTAGGGAGTTAAAGATTCTATATGTTGATGATATTGATGAATGATACTCATTTAATGCATCTGCTGATCTAAACAGAGAGAATAGTAGAAGCTCCTGGAGGATGTACTAGAAGTTACTTACGCCATGTCAACTATTCGCTCCTTTTCTTGTGGAGCTAGAGCCATCACTGGTAAAAATGAACTTGCAGCTT
>JBBPFP010000010.1:192485-214840 GCA_037974795.1 Kaempferia galanga
TCTTTAATAATCAAATATAATATACATTTATATTTATATTTAAAAAATACCGAAACTCTATCGGCACGACACGATACTATATCGAAACCTTATCGTTCCGGTCTGGGGCCGAAACCTCGACACGGGTCGAGATTTTAAACCTTGGAAAGGAGCTGAGGAAAAAAATTGAAGGGAATGGATAGGGAATGATTTTCCTAGTTTGTAATCCCATTGGAAGGAAGAAAAGAGGGCAGGAAAGTTAATTAGAAATTTGATTATTTATTAAATATTGATTAATTTAATAGGTTTCAAAAAATAATAATTGCTATTTTGACGAGATTTTCCTTTCAAAATTGTGCACAATATTGCTTCCACCAATTTGGCCGGAAGAGGTCTGTTTATGTGCCAGGGAAACATTTAATAGCCGCTTCCTTTTGTCCTACCATTTCGTTGGACAAATCAACAAGTTCATTTCCTTTTGTCAGTGCTGCTGTAGGAAATACAGCTATGTTTTCTGTGCTGTGCTGAATATCTGATGCTTATTTGCTCCATTTACCATCTTATTACTGTTTTTTTATACTTTTGCTTCAGTTTCTTACTACTTTAGGCTATAGTAGGTTGTGCCTTTGTGCATCTGGATCAATCATTATATTCTCTGATATTAATTTTCTTCTACTCTGAAAGGTAAAGAGGTGCGGTGAGATGTCAAGAAAATTAAGGTTTTTTGCTGATCAGATAAGCAAGGCCGGTGTTGCAACTTATCCAGATTCTGCTTTAGAAGAAGTGATTGACTTGGAGCAATTAGAGGTATGTTGCTTTTCTCAGTAAACTTATTGTCTTGTAATCCTTTGTTTTTCACAATCATAATGTTACTAATAACATTGATATTCTCTTGTTTTAGATAAGATTGAGCGAACATGAGGTGGAACTTCTAGAAATGAATAGAAACAGTGAGAAATTGCACCAAACATATAATGAGCTCCTTGAATTTAAGTTGGTGTTATTAAAGGTAATTTTCTAGTTACTTTCATATATTTTTGGCGCAAGAATATCTTAATTTATTACTGATGATTCATGAAATAGAAACTGGAGTTTAACTATTTTCTTTCCTAACCCCATTTACAAAATCCTAGATGTTCGTTTTGTGCTTGAAATTTGTTGTAATATCTAATTTATCTGTGAAAATTTTAAGTATTCTTATTGATTTTTTCATCCAGTGACTATTTATTTGGTCGTGATATTGACTTGTGGATTTAGCTAGCCCTGCACAATGCACATCTTTAGATGTATTTATCCATGAGTCTGGGTGGCTAAATCTAGATGGTAGCCTAAGCATAAGAAGAATTTATTGTTTATTTATATCTTCCACTGTTCACTTTTTTAATCTAAGAGAAAACTATAAAATGTGCTAAAATATATATTTGCTGAGGATGGTTGATAGTCCTGATTCAAACACTACAAATTTGATACGAAATTCAAAAAGAGAGAGAGAGAGAGAGTGAAATATAATAAAAGCATTGAGCCTAACATACATGCATGGTTTAGAAAGAAAAATTATAATAAAGACCAATTTAGGAAGAGATTCTTTAATTATCCGTTACTTGACTATATATAACTTGTATGCCATTAGGATAGAGCAATTTTGACCTAACAATATGAACATAATCTTATTTCCCATTTTCAAATATCATCCTTTCTAAGCTGTTTATATGAATTCATAAAATGTTAATTCATACAAAAATAAGTTGATATGGTTATGCAGGCGTCAACTTGTATTTTGTATTGTTTCTAGTCAAGAGTCATCATTAGCTGTATTCAATTACTTAAAAATCTTTTTTTTTATCATTTTTATTACATTGTCTAATATTTTTGGTTTTCTTCTACTCCATACACCTTTCGTTCCATTAGATTCAACTCTTGTTGGTGGACAATGTATTCAATGCCTTTGAATATATCTATATCATCTCAACCTATTTTCTCTTATTTTGTCATCCATTGGGGATGCACCTAATTGTTCTCAAATGTTAATATTTTGATCTACCTAAAAATTTTCATCTTTACTACATTTACTTATTGTTTGTGTTGTTAATGTTTCCTAACAGGTCAACACTCCAACCTATAATATAAAAATAATAATGAATATTTTTATTTCTAATTATTTACATATTAGTAGCAATAACACAAAACTACTTCACTTTATGTTAATATGAATATATATGTAATGTAACTCAAATGTACATCATCTGATTTTAAATATAAAGCAATATAAAATTCAATATTTTCTCGAATACATTTCCATTAATGTGTAAATCAACCATCAAATTGCTCATAATTCCAATCAGCCAAACAAACTCTCACAAATTATATCTTAGTGAATACTGTATCTGTTGTGGTATACCAAAAATGTTGTGAATTTCATGTTAAAATAGAAAAAAAAAATTCTACTCACACTAATTATTCCAATTAAATAGATTCTAGATCCATAAAATCTTATGAATTATAACAAAACAAGTTTTGGTTATATTTGCTATTATATCTCTTGGTTTGATAAAATAAATCTTTCCATATCAAATTAGGTCAAAGTTAATTCATATGGAATTGCTTCTGGTTATGCAATTAACCAATTACTAGAAGCTTTAGGTTTAGTGATACAGGTTTATTGAAGTATGAAGTATCCCAGTACAAATAGGAGAAATCACATTTGATGACTTTCTTATGATCATGCAAAAAACTCTTCAAAAAAAAAAAAAAAAAAAAAAAAAAAAAGAACTACACAGTCTTGTGGGCTTTCAAGTTGCCAACTATATTCTTTGAATACAAAGGGAATTGCTCTTATACTGTTTCTTGCATTTATTGACACTAAGGAAATGCATTCTTTGAGGCATTTCCATATTCATGATAGGCTGCTTCAGTGGATCTGCACTTATGTTTTATTCCAGGCAGGTAGATTTCTTGGCTCAGCTCAAAATCATGCAGTCATGGCAGAGACTGAGTTAGTCGAAAACAACTACTCTATGAAAGATGAGGACGGGTTATCTTTGCTTGAGCAGGTTTTTTGCCTCTCCTTGCTAACTGTAGTAAATATGTTGTTTAGTCATTTGGTTACTGAAACAAGAATATCATTAAAAGTCTATTCAGCCCGAGCCTTCAAATATGGCTGGCTTGAGATTCATCAGTGGGATTATATGCCAGTCAAAAGAGCTAACATTTGAGAGGATGCTCTTCCGGGCCACCCGGGGTAATATGTTCTTCAATCAAGCTCCTGCAGGGGAGCAGGTCATGGATCCAGTGTCTGGTGAAATGGTAAGAGTATCCTTCCCTCACTTATTTTCTAACGTAAGCCATATTGATTCTTGATGCCATGTATTTTCTTAAGGATTTTAGAACATTTTAAAATTTCCTGACAAAGAAAACTAATAACTTTAAGCTCAATTTCCTTTTCCCCATGCCTCTTGACCTGTGCTTTATGTTTTTTTTAAATGACATTCAGTGTCTTTGTGCTCATATTATGTAGGTACACAAGACGGTATTTGTAGTTTTCTTCTCTGGTGAGCAGGCTAAGAGCAAAATACTGAAAATCTGTCAAGCATTTGGGGCAAGTTGCTATCCTGTACCAGAAGAGAACAACAAACAGAAACAACTGGCTCATGAGGTATTCTGTTTCCTACTCAGTTCATCATGTGATGCCATTGTGTCTTAAGACTCTTTAACTGATCATTTAGATTTCAGTATGTGCACAAGAATTTTCACATTCATTTATTACCTCTTGCAGTGATTAAGATTTTATTCTGAAGTTTATTGGGAATATTATATGAGTTAGCAGATGTTCTACAATTATGCACTAATTTATGATTATCTTCTGCTTGTTCTCTCTACCATGGCATATCAATACTCTCTGAAATGAATTTTCCCTTTTGTCCTTCTCCGTGAAGAAACTTTAGGTTATACATTATCTATCTGATACTTCATAATCTTCTGAGATGGTGATAGGTTTTAAGCCTTTGATCTTTTCATTCTCTTAAACTAACATTGTTTTGAAGTTATTTTGAAGAGTCAAGTGTTAGATAATTTTTTTTAGTATTCACGCATTTTTGAAAAAATTTTAAAATAGTGGAGAATAATATTTTTGGTTGATGTTTTAATTAAATTATTCGTGTCTGTATTCTGCCCTTCTCTCAAAAGTTTTAGCTTTTCTAGTTGGTTGGTAGTCTTATAATAGATGCCAATCACACTTACTATCACATCCATTTTTGCTATATTATAGAACAATTTTGTATCTGCAGCTAAGTCATTTAGCTGTTTGGGTTTTGGGGAACTTGTCACTATGTTTGTGCCTTTGTGGTTGAAGCAGGGGAGTTCACATCATTGCTGTGATCCATAAGAAGTCTATAATAACTAATTTGGTATTGTGTTTCATTATGCTCATCTAGGTTTCATTGCGCCTCTCTGAATTAGAAGCAACATTAGATGCTGGAATGCGCCATAGAAATAAGGCGTTGGCTTCAATTGGTTCTCAACTCTGGAACTGGACTATCATGGTATAACTAGTTACTATCTGCCCCTTCTTCTACTAGTTTGATTTGAATATCAGCCTTATTGGTGAAATTTTTTCCGGCAATACATGTACGCATACTGATTTCATATGGACAAGATGTGCCCTATTGATTTCATTCTATTTTTAGGTAAAAAAAGAAAAAGCTGTATATGACACATTGAATATGCTCAACTTTGATGTCACAAAAAAGTGCCTTGTTGGAGAAGGATGGTGCCCAACATTTGCTAAACCACAGGTGATAAATTAATTCATTGCATTATTATCTTAGGTGAAATTATAGTATATAAAAGTATTTATATCATGGCAGGATAGTTAATATAGGGATTGTTTATAATTAGTTTAAATGATCTCTTGATGCCACAGATCAAAGAGGCTTTGCATCATGCAACAATTCATAGCAATTCTCAAGTGGGGATAATATTTCATGATATGGATTCTTCTGAATCTCCCCCAACATACTTCAGAACAAATCGGTTTACAAATGCATTTCAGGAAATTGTGGATGCATATGGGTTTGTCCTTGAAATTTTATTAATTTCTCATTTTGGCTTTTGGTAAATAACTTGATATGTAATATGGATAAATCTCCAATCATATTGAATGAGCGATGATTGCATGAATTTCAGCCAGTGAATGTCATCTGCCTTTAAGAGATCATTTATGTTTCCTTCCTAAACTTATTGAGCTAGAATATCTTCATCATTGTTTATCCTGTTAGTTTGTCCATATAAAATTTCAATTCCTACAACTATTTGAATAGGATGCTATTTACTTTGGTGTGGCTGCAACAAGTATGGCTATTTTTGAAACAGTACCAGTTGTTGAAAGCTTTCAATGTTTAAGAGTATATTTCAAGTCAGTTTTTGATCAAAATAGTGCCACCACCTAATAAGAAAATCATGGAAGATTGTTTTCAATGGATTCTATAATTATTAAAAGTCTTTCTCGGGCAATGAAAAGGAAACGAGCTTGAAATTAATTAAATTGTTGGTCCTCCATGAAGAGATTTCATAAGAATTAACTAATAAGTTGAAGAATATTTCTTAATAAATTTTGAAATCACGTTTCAGTAATTTCATATTTATGATAATATTTCTTGTTCATATGCAGTGTTGCTAGATTCCAAGAAGCAAATCCTGCTGTTTATTCAGTCATTACCTTTCCATTTTTATTTGCTGTGATGTTTGGTGACTGGGGCCACGGTTTATGCTTGCTGTTGGGATCACTGGTTCTTATCCTGCGTGAGAAAAAGCTAGGATCTCAGGTTGTTATCTTCCTTCAACTTTTTGAGAATTTCTTTGTATGTTCTTGACTACAAATTTGTCAAGGTTTCCAAGTTAAATGCCACTGAAGTCAAACATGGTCTTTACCTTGTGAAATGTTTTGTTTTTGAATCTTTTGTAATGTATCTTCACTCTTCCTTGGAAGTTAGTTTCTCATATTCCCTATAGAATAGAAATTTGTGCCTACATGTCCTATGTATCCTGCATGAGAACATACTAAATTTGCAATCATTTGATATTTCATATCATAAGATGCTATAAATTGTCAATTTTATAAATGGATGGGTGAACATTTCAGCTGTCTCTATTATGATGTAATTGGTTAGAGCCATATTAGGATGGTCTAATTATCTAATACAGTTTGGCACTGAGTTGTTCCATCCCGTCTTTAAGAAATCTTAAATCTAGATTATGAGCCTGCTTCATTAAGAATTTTGAGAAATTATTGCATTTTTTTTTTGAGTATTGGTAGATAGAATTTGCATGTTCTTTGCTCCCAATGGATCCATTCTTGTAGTCTTCCTATTGTTGAGCTTCAATCTCATTATTCCATGTGCTGCAGATGTTCAATGAACAATAATAACAATGACAAATTGTGAGCACCTACAATTTCGCCTATGATGTATAGTTCTTATTTTTGGGCTCTTCTACCCTCCAAACCTACTCTGACATCCAATATTGTTTAATATTTTTTGTTTGATTTGCACTCACATTCAGTATATCATTAATTTATTCAACATTCAAATATCACTATCATGCCTTACTATTGAGTTGCCAGGTCAATTCTTTTTCTTCTATCCATTCATTCCATGCCAGTGGTCAAGCATCTCTGGTCCATTTCTACTTGCCACAGCGTCTCTGGTCTATTTCTACTTGCCACAGCATCTCTAGTGACCACTTCTGATTTTGAACCTCATTTTAGTGCTTGTTCAAGCACTTCTATGAAGGGAATCATTTATGCTCTATTTACTTTGAGGTGTGGATTGAGAAAGGAAAACGGCAACTCCTGCAGGACTGCCTATGACGGTCATGCAAGGTCTTCCACGGTCGCCCAGGGCCTTGTAGTCACGAGTGTGAGAAAACAAAAAAACTGTGAAGAGGAAGGAAAGTTTTTTATTTGAGTAATAAACAAAATAAAAAAATGATCCACAGATGGATTATTAAATCCATCTGTCCACTATTTTATAATAGGAAAACAACAGAAAGGGTGAGTAGACCATTCTTTTTCTCGAAATACATGCTGGAAAATTTTTCTCAGTTTTTATTTTCATCTTTCCAAGTAAACAGGGTGTCTGTATTTTGGTTTCTAGCCCTCACAAAAACATGGAATCTCAAGTGTAGGTAGATGGTTTTATTGGGTAGGAAACGCAAGCTTTTCTCTCCCTAAGAACTGTTGGCAAACTTTTAACTAACTTGCATCTCGTATCCTTTAAAAAAAAAATTACTCCTTTCTAGGTTACATAGTAATGATTTGACATCTGATTCAAAAGGATAGTGTAGAACAATTTTTAAGCAGCATTTTACATAACATGTAAGTAAGTTTCAGTATTACCCAAATCGCATACCCAACTTTCATAGTACCAAATCATGTACCATATTCCCGAAATATCCCTCATTTTGGCTGATGGTCCTCGGACTCTGAATTACTTCAAACCAAAGCCAATGTACTCCTGAAAACCTCCTTAATGCATTTATACCCTCGGATCTGAATTCGATAACGTAAATTAAGAGCAACAAATTTTTAAACTTGCAAAGGCTTGATAAAATTTATCATAAGTTCATTATAAGGTCTAGGACAATGATACTCACTAACCAACACCACCAATGGGTTCCTAGAACTCCCTTGATTTAAAATTTATCAAATTTTTTAATTTTAGAATGGTATAGGTCCATCAGTTTTGTCCGAAACTGGTTGATAGACTTAGAGAACTCTGAATCACTTCAAACTAAAATCAAGATACTCCTAAAAAACCTCCTTAATATATCTATGCCCTCAGATTTGAATTCGATAGCGTATATTGAGAGAAGTGAATTTTTGATTGGTAAATTACAAATTTAGAGATATGCTCTCAACTTAATTCGCTGCTCGCAATTTACGCTATCAAATTTACATCCGAGGGCATAAAACATTATGAGGTTTCTAGGAGTACATTAGTCTTGATTTGAAATGATTCGGAATTCTCTAGATCCATCAACCTATTTCGGACGAAACTGGTTGACGGACCCTATAGAGAAAGAGAAGGGGTATTTGGAATATAATACATGATTTGGGTATTATAAAAGTTGAGTACGTAATTTATCAATCCATTAGCCAGGAAAGAAACACAATAAGAAGTTCCATAGTTGTATATAGTTTATTGACTAACAAATCATTGTGATATGATCTAAGCTCTATTTTTATGGATTTTTTTAGGCTTATGCAAGCAGCATACCAAAGATTCTTCGCCCATTCTCTTATCACTATCTTAATTGAGGACATTATTTGGATTTTTTTTTTTTCCTTAGGCTGTCCCCTCTGCTATAATATTGATTACCATTATTGGCATTTTACATTAACACCCAAGGTTTGTGTATTTTTAACTAAGGGGTGAACTAGTACGAATCATTATTATTTGACATGCATGCAATTTGACTATAGGTCATATTTTAATCTTATCTCTGTTGTTTCTTTATATCTCTTTTGACTTTTAGAATAACCTCATTGGTGGACATATCACATTATGAAAGTTTATGCTAATAGTAGGAGTTTACATTATATGTGAATGATCATTTAGTACATTAATTCTTATTGTTACATTCACTAAAATAGAAATTCTGGATCTGGGAAATTTTAGATTCTTATTTCCTTTCTCATACAGTGTGATACACTCCCATTGTAAGCTAAAGCATTTGACCTGATAATTCCTTTTCAGCTTCTTTTGTCAATTGTAATTATTTATTTTGCATGATCTATTAACTAAGAAAGCAAGTAATCTGTGTTTTTGATGATTTTATGACCCACTGGTTTGGTCAATTTTTGAAGAAAAAGCTCTGTTGTTGTAACTGTCGTGATGATCTAAGATAATCTTTTTTACTGTGCATATCAACTGCTTCCCAGAAACTTGGCAGCTTTATGGAGATGGCATATGGAGGGCGCTATGTACTACTGTTGATGGCCTTATTTTCAATTTATTGTGGACTATTATACAATGAGTTCTTCTCTGTTCCCTTCAATATCTTTGGTGAATCTGCATACAAATGCCGTAATGCTGATTGCAGGTAAAGGATAAACCAGTCAATTGTGCATACTATTATCTGATGATTCACAAATAACCTCTCTTCCAAACATCAAGTCCTGTTTGGATCAACCCTTGGTCAAACTAACTAAACTTAGGTACATTGTCAAATATCGAAATCCTGGAGGCTAATTGCACCAACAATCACTGCATAGTAGCCATTTGGTTCACTGGATTTTATGTTTTTTTGCACATTATTAGAACACCGTAGCTAATATAAGAAAGATGCATATTGTTAAGTTTTACAAAGTATTTGTTAATATATTTGCTTGGAGATGGTAATTATGATATTATTTCTTTGCTTTACACTTCCCAAGCTAGAATCTTATGCTTTCTACTATAGGCAAAGGAAAATCTTCTGCATCAAATCCTGTGAGACCCTGTCCAAGTCTAGTTTTAATGTGTCAGGATTTGAAATTCTGCACTTAGAATAAGATCATATCTGTAAGGTCTATGCGGTCCAGATCTTAATTTCTTGGGTAGATGCACTGTTTAGGTCCTTTGCTGCTTGAACACTTATATGAGGCTCCTACCTCCATTAACTCGTGTTCCAAACATCCCCAGAATAATAGTTTAACCAAGACGCTCTACATGACTTTTATACAATAATGTGCTGGTCAACATTGTTTAAGGATTAAAAATTGGAATGGTTTATGGGGTTGATAGGAAGTTTCCAAAATAGGGTCTTTGGTTTTATAAAAAAGGCAATTACTTGAGCTTTTCCCCTTATTTATCTTGAATGAACTAACAGAATATCTTGGCACCTTAATGTCTTGATTCATGATGATCTAATAACATGACTTGTGATTCCTCAGAACAAATTGCAGTTGCAGCCAATTTTGCAACTCTTAGATGTTTGGCACACTATTTGCCCCTTCATTTCTTTAAGAATGCTATTCTTCTATTGCTATTGTTTGTCCTAGAATGAAAGTAGTCACTGAGATGTCACTAGAAATTTAGTGCGTACATGTACCATCCATGTTTAAATCATGAGCTATGCCAGTCGACATGGGCAAAAATTTTCATTCTGTCTGCTGACCAGCATATGAGAAGCTCCAAAGTCCCCGCCACGTGAGAGAAATTTAGTGGTTGCTGCCTTCATTGTGAAAAGCTCTGAGCCTCCAAATCACTCAATCCTGGATCAACATCTTCCATAAGAAACTCTGAGCCTTTGAATAGCTCAGTCCTTTGGCTTCATTTCATTCCTTTAGCAGCATCCCCCTTGAGAAGCTCTGAATCATTTGCTGCGATAAGCTCCAATTCGTCCATTGTTCATCGCAGAAAGTTGTGCCAAATCTCCTCCTCTTCGTTGAAACCCTAATTAAGCTTTCTCCTTTTACAATGTTGGTTCATGAGGGAGATCTAAGGTGTATTGCAGCTCATGCTTCTCCAGCATTAGCAACACCTCCTCTAGACAAATTCCTCGTAGTCTTCTTCTTTCCCCTCCTTGTTGGAGCGACCAACATCCTTTGTTGATGCGGCTGTGATGACACAAAACAATTTCATTTTGACTAGGGACTAGAACTCATTGATAAATCAATCTAAGAGTTGAAACATGCCTAGAACCATATGACACTGAAAATTACCTTTTGATCGAAGATGCTGAGCGTGCAAAGAGGATTTGGAGCATACTTCCTGAATTTCGATGGCATAGTTGAGAGCCACGCGGCTCTGGCTTAAGTTCATTATTATGTTTCAAAATTATACACCATTCAAAAAAAGATTGTATAAGATACTGTCCACAATAGCTTGCTGGATTATCCTAGACTTATTTCTATGTTTCTGTGTTACAACATGCATACAATGTCATCCATTGTTAAATTCATTTGTAAGTTAGTTTATATAGCTACTTAAACTTCCACAGTTATGGTAAGAGTCAATATTAACTGATTCATTTAAAACCAACATAGTTTTCACTCATTGCCAACTATATTGATACTTGACACATCCTCAGCTCAAATTTCAAAATCCTATGTAGTATAGCAACTCTGTTGTTGTAGAGTACTTGTGGCTCACAGATGATTGGACTTTTTCTCCAACTATTTGATCTCATGTCTTCAAAAAATCATTTTCCTGATTTCTCCATATTTATGCAACTTTTTTTCTTTATATGTTTGATTTTTTTTCTTAACTATTGTTTCAGTGATGCACATACTGTTGGCCTTATTAAGTACCGAGATCCATACCCATTTGGGGTGGATCCTAAATGGCGTGGGAGTCGCTCTGAATTGCCTTTTTTGAACTCACTCAAAATGAAGATGTCAATATTGCTAGGTGTATCTCAGATGAACTTAGGAATCATATTGAGTTACTTCGACGCCAAATTTCATGCAAACCCCCTCGATATACAGTATGTCATAATTATGCTTGAATATTGTCTATCTACTCTTCAACCAAGGTTCTGAAATATGAATTCCTTTACTCACTTTTCAGGTATCAGTTTATTCCGCAGATGATATTTCTCAACAGTCTTTTTGGTTATCTTGCACTTCTTATTGTCATCAAATGGTGCACAGGATCTCAAGCTGATTTGTATCATGTAATGATTTATATGTTCCTTGATCCATTTGGCAATCTTGGAGAGAATCAATTGTTTTGGGGCCAGAAACAATTGCAGGTCACTCTTTGCATTCATCTTCTTTACAGAGAGATGGACGTGTTTTCAATGTGCTCTACAACAGAAGTTTGCTTGATTTTATATGCAGATATTGTTATTGGTTCTGGCCATAATTGAAGTTTGCTTGATTCTGTATGCAGATATTATTATTGGTTCTGGTCATAATTGAAGTTTGCTTGATTTTGTATGCAGATATTATTATTGATTCTGGCCATAGTGGCAGTTCCTTGGATGCTTTTTCCAAAACCATTTATCTTGAAGAGACAACAGACAGAGGTAGAATTTTAAACTTATGCTCACTGTGTCTATTCATGGATGATCTTCGAGAAAAGTAGTTTTGGATGCTCAAGAAAAGTCATTGTGAATTCTTCTCCATCACTTGATTCTTTTGTTTGCCTTCTATAATGACATGTTTATTTGAATAAATCTACTATTCGGTTTATTGAATTTACTTTCACATTGAGCTTACTAGTAACTTTTTTAGTTTTACTTATTATGGAGCATGTCTGTAGTAAGCTTGTTGAATCTATACTTGATTTTCCAGAAATTGCAGTCCAGTGCTGTTTCTATTTTACTTGATACTTATGTTTACATATTTTATCAGTTTTGAGACTTGGCAATGGCTATAATTTTTAGATGATATTTACTGTGTGTGATGTCCTTGAATAGCGATTCCAAGGGCGGACCTATGGCATTCTTGAAACATCTGAAATGGATCTTGATCATGAACCAGATTCTGCAAGGCATCAGCATCATGAAGATTTCAATTTCAGCGAGGTATTTGTTCATCAGATGATACATTCTATTGAGTTTGTCCTAGGTGCAGTCTCCAACACAGCATCCTACCTCCGCCTTTGGGCCCTTAGGTAAGTGTCACCTTAGATAGGGTTTAAGTTCTACCAATCTAAGCCAATTGTTGTTTACTGAGTTCATTTGTTTATATTGGCATTCAGCTTAGCACACTCAGAGTTGTCGACTGTTTTCTATGAGAAACTTTTACTCCTTGCCTGGGGGTAAGTGAACAAACTTGAATAATTTAGTCTGCCACTTTTTCCAACTCTTTCATAAAAATTGGTGCAATGGCAAACTAAATTTATCCAATCAAGTTTCAGCATGGGTTGCTTCAGTGGTCCCTTACACCACATAAACTGATCTATATTTATTCTACAATTTCAACAATGCTGCTGCAAAATGTGGCCAGAATATTCCAATGTGATTATTTGACATTTAACTACCATTTGTACAGGTATGATAACATAGTCATCCGGATAACAGGTCTTGCTGTCTTCGCTTTTGCGACAGCATTCGTTTTACTGATGATGGAAACCCTCAGTGCGCTCCTTCACGCTTTGCGTCTTCATTGGGTTGAGTTCATGGGTAAGTTCTACCATGGCGATGGCTACAAATTCAGGCCTTTCTCCTTCAAGCTACTCGCTGATGAGGAGGACTAATAGGCGGTGCCAGATGAAATGTTTTTCTTCACTGATAAGGACATGAAAGTTTGATAGACAAAATAGATCGGTATTAAATTTAATATAACAGTGGCATGATAACACAAATAGCCGAATGCAAGACACTTGAGATTTCGACAACCTCATCAGTGCGATTTTTCCGCGAGCTGCTGGTTTCGATACCATAGAAATGGCATAGTCAATGCTCTTAAGGATTTTGTCTCTAAGCTTTTAGTCAAATAGAAATGTAAATTATGTTGAATACGAGGCCACCATTTGCCCTCACAATTTGTTCAAATCAGCCCACATAAATGAAAATATTCCTCTTTTCTTCATAATATCTTTTTTGTTTTCTGATTGCTGTACGTTATCATCAATTACTTATTTCTATTTTAATATTCTATTCCTTCTCTATTATATTTTGTGAATCGAATGAGCCCCCGGGTTATTGATTATGCGTTATAAAATCATTGTAGAAGAGTTACTTTTAAAAAAACAACATCTAATCTTACTAACCTGCAGAAAATAATTATGCTTGGTTGATTTTTTTTTATATATAATTAAGTATTCAGCTCTTTGACAAAATTAATCTGGGAGATATGACCGATCTGGCTGACTTAAATTGATAATACGAAGTCAATGCTGGCAATTTTATGATGTTGAAAACATTCATATCTTCCTCTCTTCAAACTACCCAACATTGTCCAGAATCAAAGTGAACAATAAAAAGGAGAGTTGGATCATAAATGTCTGCTTGTCAAAAGCAATTGAAATCGAAATGTCTCATCGTTCATATCAGTTTAAGACATGTAAAAATTGATTTCATAATAGTAACCGTACCTGGTGGTATAAGATTCATCATTAAAATATCCATTAAACATGGCAAAGCCTTTAATATATTCTGTCTGCATCAAACATGGCAAAGAAAGTTCCAAATTACAGACTGAAGTTAGATGAGAATGGTCGGGGATTTAGATGGAAGCTTAAGACGATCAAAATTTTAACTTTAACCATCAAATATTATCAAACTAAGCCGGATTAAATATATACATCCTCCTACAACATTACAATCATTCATACCAGGTTCCTTAAATAAAAATTTTACTTTAAATTTTATATTTTACATTAAAAAAACTTTTATATTAGGTATCATATTCCTTAAATTTAGATTTTATAAATAGTATTTCGTTAAATTTAGGGAACAAAATACATTTTCTAAATATTAAAATATTATTTTCTCTAATTCTGACTTTCCACTTCTCCTTTCTTTTCGTCCAAGCAATCATTTCACAAATCCAAACAATCATTTCATAGGCATTTGCCCCAAATTAGATTGGGGGATTGAATGATTATGGAAACATGAGTTTAATTAGTCAATTTATTAGTGAACAGGAGAAATTAATATCTAGATGGGTGAATAGGTTGACTTTGAAACAATAACAATTAATTACTATCTGTAAAGCAAGTTTGAATTTTATCTTTGTTACCCTTTCTTAATAATGAGATATGATAAATTATAGAAAAGATGATATACTGTAAAATAAATAAATATCTAAATTTAATAAAGTAGTTTTATATCCTGTTTTTTAAATTTTGAATAGGAAAATCTGATGAAAATATTTCAAATTTTTATCTTGTTTAACTTTTTTTTTTCTTTTAATTATTTAATATACATATTTACCGTATTTTTACCTTGGTCTTACTTAAATATTTATTAACATAAGTGCATATCTATATCATACTCTTGTCATTTTTTTATCATGTTCATGCACACCTTTATTTTAAGATCCTCGTCTATGTGTTCAACCCAACATTCAATTTTGTATGGCATAGCAAATCTAATTATAAAACTTCCTATTAAATTTTCAAAGAGAAAATTAAGAGCACAGAAACGAGTTAATAATGCTCTCTTTCATTTTTAATAATGCTACTGTATTTTATATGTAAAACACTAGATAACAAAAAATGTTATTTCGCGCATCATTCATAACCAGGTAATTTACAACGTAACACAGCTAGATTTTCACAACGCCCTGTTACAAGCCAATAATGAGTTATATACATTGTAATAAAGAATTCATAGGATGGATTGCCCAATTTCATGATTATCATGATTCTTCTGATCCAGACGACATAGTCGAATTGATTATAACAGATTAAGAGAGTAATTATCATAATTCTATCACTAGGACTTAAGAAGGCGTGCAAATGTCAATTATATTTCAGGGAGAAAAGAAACGATTAAACATGACAGGACTAACCATGTTTGCACCAAAACAAATAAAGCATTGCCCGTGTGTACAAAAATCATATCTAATCTGCACAGAACGATATGCAAATTGCATTTTACTTATCACATCGACTTGCATTTGTTTATGCTGCTTGGTTTAAGGCACCTGCTCTATTTCTTTTCGCGAAGCTTCCCATAATTGCTGTTCGATGCCCAGCTTCTTGAGCTCTGTCAAGCCTCTCTCCACTGCAATATTGTAATCAAGAAACCGTTTGATAAAATAGAACTTCCATCCGTCTAAGACCAAACATAGGTAACTATGCAAAAAAGTTTTGGGTCTTGTGTAATAGAAGAACGTAATTCATAGGTGAAAATTGAGTGGTTATAATTCGATGGTCTTGTGTAACTACAACTTTGAAAATTTCATCTACAATGTCGCAATCCACCGTGCTTTATGGAAAGTATCACGCAATTTAAAAGCAACGAATATAAATCAATCGATATCCTAGACATAAGAATATTATGTAGATAGCCGGCTTTGAGAAATCAGGTGTATAAATAACCAGATGGAGATAATAGGTTAAATTTGTATAAAAATAAAGAGAGGAGAAAATATTTGACAAAAATATTAGAAACCTCTTCATCTCTGATTGTGTTAAAAAATTTAAATTCTCTGAAGGAGTTGAGAAATATTGGTCAGCAATTCCTTGAATGATGATATGCAGAGAAAGAGAAGTGAGATTTACCATCAATAAAATCATGAGAAGTAGGAGATTGTCTGATTCGACCATGCCAAAATTGCAGCCTCTCATCAGCAATATCTTCTTCTATACCATGGTCTTTGGCTCTTCTCCAGAAATATATTAACCATGCCTACAAAAGTTAAGCTAAATTCAAAGGCTAACCAATTCAAATTAGTAATTGAATTTGGTTTGCAAACTTTTTGAAGTATGTAAGATTTAGTCTTCCAGGCGACTCAATTGCTCAACCAGTAAAACGGTGTTCAATGTAAGAAGCCAAACTACTACAAGAATTGTCGTCAAGATAGATCTCTTATAGCATGATAAATACAATAGTGAGTCAACATTAACATTGTTTAACATTTCCTAAAATGACAGGTAAAAGAAAACTTGATATATATATTTTTTCTTCAAATAGGATTAGTTTATAATTTATAAACTTCAGAATAACTAAGAAATTAGACTAGATATATATAAGACTAGATTATTTGTACCCAATCTAACATTCCACTTCAAGTTGGAGCATGAATATTTACCACGCACAAACTTGTCACATTGCAACATAAATCAAACAATAGAAAGTAGCTTAATAAAGATATTTACAATTTGTTGGTGTGTTAATCTTCTTAGACATATCCCCATTCGTAGGTGGATGAACTGACAACCCACTTTAATGTGTCTGATGTGTTCAAAGAACACGATTATACTTGTCTGACTGTCACAATGCTGTCATGTTGAAATCAAGATCTTCATTAACGAATTTTATACACATCATCACACAGGTCATATGTGGCATTGCCTGTCTTTTGTTTAGCACTAGATCATGCTACCCCATTTTAGCTTCTTGCTTTAATACATTACTAGGATACCTAAACACGGTGGCAACTACGATACCTAAACATATTTAAAGGAAAAGTTAATCTTCTACAAATTCTAAATCCAACATAATTTGCATTAAAAAAATGCATAAATATTAAGGTGCTCATGCTTCCTGTAAAGTGAACCTTTTGTTAAAGAAAGGATCCTAAACACGAACTCCTATTGAGTCACAACACCAAATGCATAGGATATAGCTAACCTAGTAACTGAGATAAATGAATTGGTCATTTAGCCTTCAATAACGAGAGAAATTGTCAAAACATCATCTAATTCTCACTTGCCACTAAACTCATTTGTTGACGGCCCATGAACCCAGTCCTACACATGGGAACATATACTAAAAGACAGTTGTGCAAATTTAACAGCAGCAAGAATTGCAGAGTTTCTTTTTAAATTTCAATCTCACTCCATATCCTATTTCTCATGAGATGTTGTCCCTTTTTTCCTATCACTTCCCTCAATTCATCACAAAGTTGCGCAGGTCAGCATTTGCCAATTATATTTTTATCTCTTTTTTGTCAGTCCAAATAAACATTATTGACATTGATTGAGACACTATATTACCTATAAAATTCCATAACAGAGAAACTTTAAAAATAAGATGAAAAGGAAAAAATATATTATATAATCTATAGAGCTATAAACGAGCCAAGATAAACTATGTTCAAGCTTGTTTATTTACTCATCAAGCTTATTTATTAAAAAATTTACACCAAGCTCTGGCTAGGCTGTAGCTTTTTATTGAACTCAACTTTTCTTATTTTTAACATGTTATAAAGAATTTCGGATTATAAAATTTATAAATTTTGTATATTCAAGTAAATTAAGAAATAAATTTATAACTAAATTTTACTTAAATTAATAAATAAGTTTATTTATAAATTGTTCGCGAACGTTAACAAACTAAATTCACTAGTATTCAAACTTATTTATTTTATTTTACTGTTTTACTATTGAACGAATATAAATAAGTTTTATCGAATCGACACCAGGTTCATTTACAGCCCTAACAAGGATAATCAGTAGATTATATAATTATACAAATAAAAACAATGAGAATTGAAGGTATAAAGGAGGGCAATTACACAAATTCTAGTTAACACAATTAAAGTTCAAGGTATTCAAATAATACCTATGTTTTCTTGAATAGAGTTCAACGGATATAAATTATACAGTTGATCCTAAATAGCAGGGGCAAGCACAACATGATACCGAATGATATCTAATTAATCTATCTACTTAAACTTTATACCATCTATGATAGAAATGTCTATTTTAACATTATAGCATCTATTTTATAAATGCATTTATTGTCTGAGACTATAGTTCCACATGTTGCATGAGGACCCAATATTGCTATAAATACATAAAAGGAGCAAAGTCCAATATTTTTTTAGGTAAAAAGAATAAAAGGTCTCAAGAATTCGTTCACCTCAAGAATCATATATTCGAATGGAGGACCGTACAGTCTGCCGACACACGGGACATTTTGGTGAACGGTCACGGGCTACTTGCATTGCACAGGGAGGACAACAAACAAGATGCCCACAAGGAATGAAAGCAGATCTCCTTTGTGTTGTTAAACAAATAACACAAAGTTGCCCATCAGGTACATCCTCCCCTTCAGAGCTGTTTTCCACTATGGCCTCTTCTAAGTTTTCAATTTGTCGCCTTAATCTCCATTCTTTCCACCTCCAGATGTTCCTACAGTATCATTAACAAATTATCAAATTCATTGGGTTATTTATAAGATATTGCAACATATAATCACCAAATGTTAGCAGTGATAGACACCAAACAAAGCAAACTACTCCAGATAGCACAGTTAGACCCAAATTGCGTAACTAAATACTGATGAGTGATGACTTCATAATATTTGAATCTGAGTTATTGTGGAAAGCTGGGGCAGTTCATACATTATAGGAACACAGGGATGACTTTAGACATTTGTTTTCTGGAATATTGCATTAACAGTAAACAAAAGTGAACAGTAAACAAGAGTGTCCAATTTGATTCTTTGTGCATACGGTTGGGAATACAATCAAAGTCTCATATTGAAAATACATATAGAAAAGATCATTAGTTATATCTCCATTGGTATCATGCCTTTTGGATAGAGCCCAAAAATAAATCCATAAGAGCTTAGGCTCAAAGCGGACAATATCATACCATTGTAGAGATACCATTGTGGAGATATAGAACTTCTTTTAGTCTTAACAAGTGGTATCAAAGTTATAGTCCAGAACAGATGTCATGTAGGGTGGCCTTGAACAAAGTTGAGAAAGGCCCAGAGCAGGTAAGAGTGACCGAATGCTTGCGGGGATGCCCGGAGCAGGTGTGACCTGATACTTGTGAGGAGACCCGAATCAGGTCAAGAGTGACCAGATGCTTGAAGGGAGGCCCGGAACAGATCAAAAGTGACCAGATACTTGAGGGGAGATCCAGACCATGAGAGTAATTATGGTACTTTGTTTGAGAGGAGAATAGTTGAGAATAGAGCCGTCAATTTGGATTAGGACGATCAGATTGACCCACCCCACCAAACTACTTAAGTGGGTTGGGTTGCAAATTGATTAACCCATCATCTGGTAGGACCAAATGGGTGAGCCTGCGCGGGTCGCGGGTCCAGGCGGGCCGACTAGTGGCGGGCTCGGGTTGACTCGCGAGTTAACAAAAAAATTCAAAATAAATTATAAGTAAAATATTGAAATATTATATCTCAATCATGAATCAACGACTGAGATAAAAAATGAAATCTTCTCTTTCTATTCTCTAACTCTCTTCTCTTCTAAAAGTAAAAACGGTTAAAAAAAAACTATCCCTATTCCTTATTTTCCCATCTGTTTCGCCAAATCGAAATCGCCTTCGCCGCCTATGGCCTAACTCGCACTCTCACAGGCTCAAGGCTCACACCGTCACATGCGCCTGCCTAACTGCCTCAAGTGCCAGCATCTCCCCATGGCCGTGAAGCACTGAAGTTGTTAGAAAAATTGAAAGAACGACAATCCGCCTTGCCGCTTGCCTCGTGCACGCCTGCTTCAGTGCCTCCTTGTGGCCGGCGACCGTGTGAAGTCTGCAAAAAAATTGAAAGAAGGCAATTCGACAGACAATAAGCTCAAATCCACTAGTCCGGCAGCTCATAATCTCCCAACTCAAATCCCACAAGTTCAACTGTATCCAAGCTCTCGTTTAAGGTGAAATTTTTCATTTTTTTCTTCCTTTTCCTTTTATTTCTCACTAGTCCTGCTATCCGCTAGTCCCTACTCCCTAATGTTTAGCATTTATTCAATTATTCTACAATACCAGTTCTCTCTTTTGAGTTTTGATGCTCAACATATCTTTGAGAAAACATGGCTTTAGAAGAGCCAAGTTTTGATTTTTTTTGGTTGAGGTCCAAAGAGTCAACACTTGACACAAAAAATAAATTTATGTTATTCTGCTATTGAAATTTCAGAAACTAATTTTTTTTTATTTTAGATTGATTTTAAAATGGACTCTACTTCTCAAAAGCAAACTATTATTTTAGATGATAAATTGGAAAGTGCTAAGCATGGCAAGGGATCAACTAAAAGGTCTAACGAAACTTCTGATATTTGGGTGTGTTTTAAGAAAATTAAAGAGATTGATAGTTTAGATAAAGTTGAATGTATTGGATGTAAAAAACAATGTAAGTGTGGGGTTAAACAATATGGAACTTCTACGTTGTGGCGTTTTGCGACAAATTAAAGTTCAATGACATAGGGCAAATGGTTATTGATTAAGATGGAAAGATAAGTTCTAAGAAAATAAACCAAAAGATTTACATGAGTTATTGGATTGTGCAATCATCAGACATGATTTACCATTTTCATTTGTTGAGTATGATTGTTTTAGAGATTGGATGAAGTACATGAGAAACTTAACTATGTTTTGACTAATATTCATAGAGTTTATTTAACTTCAGATTTGTGGACGGCGTACACTAGTGAGGGTTATATTTGCTTGACTGTTCATTTTGTTGATAATGACAGGAAATTCAAGAGTAAAATACTTAAGGAGCATTTGGTTTGGTTATTTTCCATTTTCATTTTTTGAGAAAAGGGAAAACATTGTTTGGTTGGCAATTTCCACGCGTATTTTCTAGAAAAGGAAATATCATTTTATAGGAAAATAAAAAATGTTTAAAAGTCATTTTCAAAGAAAAGGGAAAACGCGAGTTTTTCATAAAATGAAATCAAACGCAGCCTTAGTTTTTCTCATATGTCCCCTCCAGAGTTGAATTAGCTACAAAATTGTTTGAATATTTAAAGGAATGGGGGATTGAGAAAAAGGCTCTCTTTGACATTGGATAATGCACCTAGTAATGATAACATGCAAGTTCATTTAAAAGAGCAACTCTCTTTGCATGATAGCTTATTGTGTGATGGTGATTTTTTTTCATGTTCATTGTTTTGCTCATATATTGAATCTCATTATCCAAGAAGGTTTGAAAGTGGCTACTGTAGCTTGAATAAAATTAGAGAGTTGGTCAAGTATGTTAAAGGTTCAAATATTAGGAGAAAGAAGTTTGGAGAATGTGTATGAGTAGTTGGTAACATTGATACTAGTATTGGCTTGCGATTGGATGTGTCTACTCGTGAGAACTCAACATATTTAATGCTGGATAGTGCCATCAAATATAAAAAAATTTATGCTTCTCTTCAATTCAATGACAAGAATTATAAATATTGTCCTTAAGTGATGAGTGGAAAAGAGGAGAGAAAATATGTGAGTTCCTTGAGCCATTTTATGACACTACTAATTTGATCTCTAGTTCTTCTTATCGTATATCAAATTTGTATTTTATGCAAGTCTGGGAGATTGAAGTTCTGTTAAAGGAAAACTTATTGAATGAAGATGAGGTAATAAATTATATGTGTAAAAGAATGATAGGGAAGTTTGACAAGTATCAGACTCAATAGTGCTTGCATTAGGAGCTATTCTTGACCCATGAATAAAGCTTTCGATGTTGGAGTTTTTTTATTCAAAGGCTGAAACTTGAAAGTGATTCCCTTAAATACCAAAAGAAGATGGATCTTGTGAAGACAAAATTGTATAAGTTTTTTAATCAGTATTCTAATACTAACCAGACAAGTTTTTCACACCCACAATCTTCTTCAACCACACATACACTTTCACAAAGTGTAGGAGGAGTTAAAGGAAAGAAAAGAAAATCTTTAATGTAAGTACTCTAATTTTTTTTTCTTGTATTCTCTAATTGATTTAAATTTTTTTTGTCACTACTATTCCAATTAATGTAGGAAATGATAGCATATGAGAGCCAACCAATTTTGTTGCATCATAATCAACTTTTTCATTTGGTGCTCG
>JBBPFP010000010.1:261482-276489 GCA_037974795.1 Kaempferia galanga
GAAAGCAATTACTAGTAAAGCTTCAACCGTCTTAGAGTAGCGATTCCTTAATCATGATCCAAGCAAATCCTTGTCTGTCTCATACTCTGTTTCTGCTTTAGTTTTATTTAGTATTTGTGTTTGGTTAAGTTTAATTCTATTCGAGAAAGATACTATTCTTCAATTGCATGCTAATCGACTTCCATTTACCGGAACGAAACTGTCCAACAGAAAGTACTAATTGATTAGTTATTTTATTGAAAAGCTTCCATAACCTTTGACTCATAAGCATAACCAATGAAAATTAGTTTTTCTTCTTTTTCATCAAACTTTTCTCTGCAAGAGTATAAGCAAACACCATCCAAAAACCTCAAATTGACTTACAATTGTTTTTTTTTTTTTTTTTGTCATGTCATTATCCAAACGGAGTTTTATTTCAAAGTGTTTTTTAGGAGAACAAATGAGAATATGCAGAACAATATTTACAAATTCAACTAAGAATTTATTGAGCAGCCCTTTACCTTTCAAAATGCTTCTACCCATTTCTACAATTATTCTATTGTTCTTTTCAGCGATACTATTCAACTATCTTTGAATATCCTGTTCTTTGCAATAATTGAGAAAAGGTTTGTAAATGAACTCTCCTGCACAATCCATACACCTTAAGATCTTTAAAACACAATCACTTTTCAAATCTGATAACTTAGATTGATTCTTACTCTTTCATTTGTAAGAAACCTAGCCATGAGTCCAAATTATTATTTTAAATGCACTAGATGCAAAATTCCTAATCATTCTAATAAGAATTCTTGGTATAACAAAAGAAAGAAAATCATAAGGGGAAAGGATGATGAAAAATAAACTGTTCTTTTCCACCGCGGATGTTAAAAAATCTAATGAAACATAATTTTTAGATAGCGGTTGTAGTAATCATTTAATTAACAAGAAATCTAAAGAACAATTTGTTATATTGATGATGACTTCTAATAATCTTTGTCCCTCCATATGAAATCATTTTAAAATACGACCTTTATGAGTGAAAGTGTCAATGAATCTTATCTTTTAAGACATTTGAGATATGGTCATTTGAATTTTAAAGGCCTACAGTTATACAAAAGAATATGGATGTTGGATTATCAGAAATTAAGAAGCAGCATGAAGTTTGTAAAAGTTGCATGTATAGGAAAATGCGTTGATCGACTTCAATTTCCCACTTCCATTTAACAAGTAATTATTTCATTGACAAATTATCAAATTCACTCCGTAAGCTTTTTAACTTGATGGAGATCATTTTTTGAGTTTCCCAAGCATCATTGGCCATTTTGATGCCAAAAATTTTAGGATAAATAGTTTTGCTTACCCTTTGTTGGATGATCCTAAGGTTGTAGCATTTTTCTTCACATTCTCCTTGCATTCCTTCTCTTTTTATTTGTCCAAGAAGAACTTTGTTGATCTTGTCTCTCCTAGTAACCTTCTTGAATTATGTCCCATAAATCTTGTAAAAGAAAGATGATCTCCATTGGAAACCGATTTGATGTGTGTGAAATAAATTTTTTGGATACATTAGTGAAGTTGGAAATGAGTCAAATCTACTTAGGTCTACTTTTTTAGATGTCACCTTTTCATCCATATCAACTAACACAGTATTGCATTAAAAGATGGAATCCATCAAGTAATAACTAGAAGGCACATAAGAAGTGTTAGTAAACACCTGCGTTTAGTTAGCAAGCATCCAAGATCAGTTGGCATCAATGAGATCAATCCAAGATACATACGTTTGAACCAAATTCTTAACAAGTATGATCACAAGAAGATCCTTAATTAATTAGTAGAATACACAAAACTGGATCGATTTCAAAGTCTAGATCGAATATGGAACACGCCACCACTTTGGCGGCAGAAACTGCAAGTAATGGTGGATCGATCAATCATGCCAGCAAAGGAGCATGACGACGCAACGCCGGATGATGTAAAGCTTCGCCTTCTGTTCTCTGAGGGCCCTAGACAGCCTGAGCCCCCTTCGCTGCAACACCTTCTTCATCCTTCTTCACGTTCGGTGCACAACTAGAATAAGTTACCTGTCCTTATGGCTCCGATCGCTTGGCCATGCATCCTTTTTATCGAGCCAAGGTGGTGCAGCACACGAAGCACAAAGAACACTAGCTGGAGAACACTCAGATGCAAATGCTACCGTACAATCAAAGACAACTTTGATTCCTTGTTTCCCTCCCCAACCACGTACGGACAAGGACTTACCATAGTTCACTGGATCTAATGATAAGTCTACAATATCTTCAGAGGCTGTCCACTGCTAGCTGCATCTTTAATTAGTTCTCTGTGTTCATTGTTAATCGCCAAAGGGACACCATCTCCTAAAAAATGACTTTGTGTATGTATGTGCAATGGAGGACCTTATACTGTTTGTTTTTTCTCCTAACATTGCATGCCCTGTGAATCCCACTTTAATTGTCCTTATCTTGATGGAGATTTGCAACAAGATTCCGCTGTAGGTGTTTGATTTTTGTTAATTATTTATTATAGGACTGACTTATTGGCTCGTTGAGTTTATAATTGTGTACAGTGGATTACGACTCTAGCACAACCTTCAAGACGATTCGGGTGTCTGGTGTGTGATATGCTGGTTGGCCATAGTCTTGGATAAAATTAAAATAGAAGATATATTCCTCCAAGTGCAAAATTTGAAGCCGGCCAAACCACATGCATGAGGTTTGAATTAATGTCAGTCAATGTCTCACTCGGTGCTGAAATCTTCAGAGCTTTTACTTGAGTATCTACCCTGGTTTTGACGAGAATCGTATATAGGATAGGCCCAATCTATCCAACTTGCATATCCCAAAAAGTTCTTTATCAATGGAGTCACTATGTAAAATTCTGTCCTCTCTAATAGCAAAGGCTTTATTTGCAAGAAAATCTGCAGCCACATTGGCCTATCTATAAGTGTGTGTACACCGAACATGAAATTTACGAACCACCTCCTTAATTCTAAGTGCCAAGTTACGAAGTTCCTAGCAAATCAAATCTGCATCTATTATGTGTAATGCAGCCAAAGAGTCTGACTCCAACCATAACGGAAGGAAGTTATTCTCTACGCACATCTCCAAGCCCTTCCACATTGCAACCAGTTTAGCCTTGATATTTGATCCTTCACCAATGACCCCATGCATAGCTCGAGTGATGTGGCCACTATGGTCTCTAACAATAAATCCAAGGGATGGTAATCCTGGATTCCCTCTTGCGCATCCATCAGTGTTGAGCTTATAAGTACCAACAGTTGGCTTGTGCCAACGAACCATCGTGAACCTGCAAACCAAAGGCTGTAGCCGCGGTGGAGAAACCTGTCCAATGCCAATTCTTTATCAAGCCAGCCACCATACCCATGACTACGTATTTCGGATGATTTTTGTGTCGAAGGCTTAGGTGGCGTTTGGTTTGAGAGGCAGGAATGGGAATGGGAATGGGTTTGATAGTAGGCAGGAATGGGAATGGGTTTAGCCATTTCAATAATACTGTTTGGTTTATCATGTATGATTAGGTATGATTACCAATACTGTTGTTTGGTTTGTCAAGTTTAGGAATGGACAAAGTAAATTGAATTTAAGATATAAAAAAAAGTAAATTATGCATTACCTAATAATGCATGACTTCATGCCTTGCCCCTCTTCATGCAGTGCATTCTTCGTTCGTCCTTTGCTTCCCCCTCCTCGTCCTCCAGTGATTGATTAGCCCTCAAATGAAGCATATCTTCTTCTTCTTCTTCTTTTGAGCAGTGGAGAAGGCCATTAGTTTGGTTTGGTTTGATTCGTGGCCATGGCAGTTCTTGGAGGTGCCACTGTTGTCGCTGTTGTTTGGCTGCAGCTCTTCTGTTTCTGCTCGAGCTTGAACCACGAAGGCGGATTGCTTTTGGACGCCAAAACCGGGCTGGAAGACCCCTCCAATGAGTTGTCCAACTGGGACGCCGGCGACGCCACGCCCTGCCACTGGACCGGCGTCGCCTGCTCCGGCGGCACCGTCACCGCCGTCGACCTCGCCAACTTCGGCCTCGTCGGGCCCTTTCCTGCCGCCCTCTGCCGCCTCCCTAACCTCGCGTTCCTCTCCCTCTCCTACAACTACATCAACTCCTCCCTCTCCGATTCCGCCCTCGCCCCGTGCGTCGCCCTCGCGCACCTCGACCTCTCGCAGAACCTCCTCGTCGGCCGCCTCCCCGACGCGCTCGCGGCGCTTCCTTCGCTCGCCTACCTCGACCTCTCCGGCAACAATTTCTCCGGCGAGATTCCGCTGTCTTTCGGGCTGTTCCCGCGAATCCGAGCGCTGTCCCTCGTCGCCAACTTGCTGACCGGCGGCATCCCCGCCTTCCTCGGCAACCTGACCGCCCTCCGGCAGCTTAACCTCTCGTATAACCCCTTCTCGGCCGGCCGCATCCCGCCTGCACTCGGCGATCTCGCGTCGCTGGAGGTGCTCTGGCTCGCCGGGTGCGGCCTCGCGGGCGAAATCCCTCCCTCCCTCGGCCGGCTCTCCAACCTCACCGACCTCGACGTCTCCAGCAACGCGCTCTCCGGCGGCATCCCCGCGACTTTCGCCAACCTCTCCAGCGTCGTCCAGATCGAGCTCTACCACAACTCGCTCTCCGGCCCCATTCCGCTAGGGTTTGGCAATCTCCGATCTCTGGTTCGGTTCGATGCGTCGATGAACCGGCTCGATGGGCCACTGCCGGACGACCTCTTCGATGGCCCGCGGCTCGAGAGCGCCCACGTCTACTCCAACCGGCTCACTGGCGGAATCCCTTCGGGCATCGCCCGGTCCACGACCCTGGTCGAGGTCCGGCTCTTCGACAACCGGCTCAACGGCTCGCTGCCTCCCGACTTGGGGGAGAGGTCGCCCCTAATGCTTCTCGATCTCTCCGATAACTCGCTCTCCGGCGAGATCCCCGCCAGCATCTGCCACCGAGGTGTGCTAGAGCAGCTTCTCTTGATGGACAACATGTTCTCCGGTAGCCTTCCGGACGGCCTCAGCCGGTGCCGAACTCTCACCCGAGTCCGTCTTAGGAATAATCGACTCTCTGGCGAGCTTCCCGCCGGGTTCTGGGGGTTGCCGCATCTTTGGCTACTAGAACTCAGAGGGAATTCCTTCTCCGGTCGGATATCTCCCCTCATCGCCCAAGGCGCGAACCTCTCCAACATCCTCATCGATGATAACCAGTTCGCCGGCAGCATCCCGTCAGAAATGGGATCTCTTTCGAAGCTGTACGAATTCTCTGCCTCCAACAACATGCTATCCGGGTCGCTGCCGGCGTCTCTTGCTGACCTGCGCGAATTGGGTAAGCTCGACCTCCACCACAACCTCATTTCCGGAGAGCTGCCTAGAGGGATCCAGTGGAGTAAACTCAGCGAGTTGAACCTCGCTGACAATGCTTTAACTGGTGGCATACCGCCAGAATTCGGTGAGCTCGCTGTGCTCAACTACCTTGACCTCTCTGGAAATCTCCTCACTGGAGAGATTCCTATCCAATTGCAGAACTTGAAGCTCAACGAGTTCAACTTATCGAACAATCACCTCTCTGGTCCTCTCCCACCTCTTTTTGCCCGGGAAGCAGACAGGAACAGCTTCCTCGGTAACCCAGGACTCTGCAAGGCCTCCTCTGGGCTATGCCCTGTTTCATATGGAAGAAGGTATAGCCATAGCTTCATATGGTTGCTCCGCTGCATCTTTATATCTGCTTCATTGATATTTGTCATCGGAATTGCTTGGTTCTCATGGCGATATCATAAATACACAAAGGAGAATTTGGCATTTGACAAGTCCAAGTGGTCGTTGACTTCGTTCCACAAATTGGGATTCAGTGAGTATGAGATCTTGAATTGCCTTGATGAAGATAATGTGATTGGAAGTGGTGGTTCAGGGAAGGTTTACAAGGTTGTTCTTAGTAACGGAGAGATTGCTGCTGTGAAGAAGCTGTGGGGCACTTCAAAGAAGGATCTTGAGAATGTAAACCAACCGATTGATGATGGTTTTGAAGCTGAGGTTGCCACGTTGGGGAAGATTAGGCATAAGAACATTGTGAAACTGTGGTGTTGTTGCAGCCACAGGGACTGCAAGCTTCTGGTTTATGAGTACATGCCTAATGGGAGCTTAGGAGACTTGTTGCATAGCAGCAAAGGAGGAATGTTGGACTGGCCGATGAGGTATAAGATCGTGCTTGATGCGGCAGAAGGGCTTTCTTATCTCCACCATGACTGCATGCCCCCAATTGTGCACAGAGATGTGAAATCTAACAACATCCTTTTGGATGGAGAATATGGTGCAAAAGTTGCTGATTTTGGGGTTGCGAAGGTCATGGAGATGATGGAGAAGGAACCAAAATCCATGTCTAGAGTTGCTGGTTCGTGTGGATACATTGCACCAGGTTTGATATCCTTTAATTAGATGGGATGCTCTTTATATACATAATCTTGATACCTTTTCAATATCTGAAGTTGACTTATCAGTTTCATTGTTGAATCATGTGTTCCATGACTATTTTTTTTCCCCACTGAAAAGCTTGTTAGATGGTTTTCTTACTAAATATGCTGACATTATAGTTAGTCATAAGAAATTTATTGGCAACAAGATGATGTTTTGTCAAATTGTTATTCCTGAAAATTTTGACATTTTCTTCATCAGAGTAAATTTTACTACACACTTTGACATCTCATGATTCATTGACTTGGTTTGTGAAAACTTACATACTTGTTTGGTGTCACAATTGACTTATTTTCCAAATTTCTTGCAGAGTATGCTTACACTCTTCGGGTTAACGAGACGAGTGATATATATAGTTTCGGCGTGGTTATTCTTGAACTAGTGACCGGTAAACCCCCTATTGATCCTGAGTTTGGAGAAAAGGACTTGGTGAAGTGGGTGTCCAGCACTGTCAGCCAGAAGGGGATGGAATATGTTATCGATCCCAATCTTGATTCATGTCACAGGGAGGGGATCAGCAAGGTCCTCAGCATTGCCCTTCTTTGTACTACTTCACTCCCGATCAACCGCCCCTCGATGAGAAAGGTTGTGAAGATGTTGCATGAAGTTAATGCAAAAAACAAGCCCAAAATCAGAAAGAATGACGGCAAATCATCTCACTGTTACTCGAAGGATCCCCTTGAATATGGAAGTAATGTTTAAGCAGGTAGTGTGCCGGGAGCTCTCATTTCAGGAGGCAAGAGCGAATAATCGTAAACGAATTCATTTGTTTGACAAATTAGGGAAAAAGGAAATCTGCTTCTCCCTCTGATATCCATTTCTGCTGCTAAAATGTAACAAAAAGTATTAACCTTAATAAATTCAAGATTCTATGTTTGGATCATGGATGCCTAATACATTTCTGCAAGATTTGCTGATGAACTAACTCTTTTCAATTTGACAGAACTGTGAATATAGCAAAGATTTCATATCTTGAGAAAGAAATCCACAAATATCAGTGATACATTTGTCATCCAATGAGTTCACAAAATCAAGCATTTTCTCTGCTTTCGGCTCTTCTTCTTTGGCTTAGGCGGGCAAAGAACTACTTTTATCGCAGCATCAAAGACGGCCTTCACATTCTAAAAAGGAGGAGAAATGGAAAAGAGGGGAAAAAAAATATATGAATAATGTTGCAAGCATTTAGAAATTCATGGTTTCTGATCATGCTGCTAAACCTGCTGAGTTTTAGAACTGCACTCAATGTAGACAGCTGCACCGATCATCTTCCTCAACTCTTCTCCCTGTGCAGTAGTGATTGGAGTTGCTCCAGGATGATCAAGGAAATATTGCCTGTCTTCGCGTAGATCTGCACCGAATTTGATTCTGCAGGTAAAGAGAGGATCCATGAACTGGTAGATCTTATCTTATTTCTCAATCTACTCACCGAGTTTTGTTCCCACAAGAACAATTGGCACAGCCGGAGCATAGTGCCTCAGCTCAGGAACCCACTGGCAATCATCAACAAGGAAAACACCATCATCAGAAACAAGTAACCAAAAAACAAAAAACAAAAAGGTTTAACCTTCTTGTAAATGTTCTCGTAGCTTGCTTTACTGATGAGAGAGAATGCCAGCAGAAACACATCGGCTCCTCTGTAACTCAGGGGTCTGAGCCTGTTGTAATCCTCTTGTCCTGAAAGTAGGCACGAAGTTGGTGAATTAACCATGTTGTTTCTTTCATTCGAGGGGTTGTTTTGCATGATAGCTCTCACCTGCTGTGTCCCAAAGCCCGAGGTTGACCGTGCTCCCGTCCACGATCACATTGGCGCTGAAATTGTCGAAAACCGTCGGCACGTAGTCCTGTTCAGCAGAGTCACTGGATCAGCCGGAAGAAAGTTTCAGAACAGAGAGGCGTGGGTGTTACCGTCGGAAAGGTATTGCTGGTGTAGGAGATGAGCATGCACGTCTTCCCCACGGCTCCGTCGCCGACGGTCACGCACTTGATGAACCTCGCGGCGCTCATCGTGGCTATTGTTTGCTCCACTGCCTCCGAGCTGTAATGCTGCTGCAACTGCGTATTTATACGGATGTCGCGGGGTTTAGTCACCAGTGAAAAGGAGAGAGATGTTGGTGGGGATTGCGTTTGAATTTTGAACTGAGGATGTAGGGCGGCCGGTGGCGGTGGGGGTGGGGAGAGTCTAGCTCCCATCAGTCACCACCCATTAAAAAATTCATCTGTTAATTTAGATGATTTATCAATCTAATATTTTTAGATTAACTATCTATTAAAAAAAATTCATCAAAATTGAAGAAACTTAATTCTTATAGTTTGAATACTCCACTCCTGCCAAGGGCATTTGAATTTTGAAAGGCAAGATAATGATGGCCTGCTGCACCATATCTTGCCTTTTTTTTCTGCTTTGCCTTGCTTTGAGTGCAAGAGTGCCATTGAGGATCATCAGCCGCTGCTCAGGAGGCTCAGTGGGGAGGGTTTGTTGGTTGGTTAAGTGAGGAGGAAGGGAGGTGTAGCTTAAGGTTTCCCCCTTCTTGCTTGGGCTAATTATGATACAAACATCACCATGATTGCATGGCCATCAAGGTGCTGCCACTCAGCAGAGTTAGTGCCAAAGAGAAACTTGGGGAAGAAATGAGGAAAAGTAGTGAAGCAAATCTCAGTGGGTTTAGGTGAATGAGTGTGAGTTCGGCAAAAGGTATGAAAAGTATCTTGTGACAATGTTTTCCTGAAGGATTGGTGATTTTTCTTCTGGGTAGGCTAGTTGGTAGTTAAATGCTCAGGTTTACTGGTACTACAGCAAATAAGATGGTTTGCATTTCAATTGCAACTCACTGAATGGTCGCATGCATTTTTGTGTTCTACTTCTTCAGAAGGAATTCCCTTTCGGACATAGTGGAGCTTGGGAATCTGACCAGATTGAGACAAGTTGAGTTCAATCAAAATTGAGGTCTGATTGAGTTTGCTCAAATTGGATGCAATGCAACTGAAGTAGTTTGAAGTCTGATGGAATTCACTAGAATCCAAGCTCCTTTTATGCATGACATGAAGAGGTGTCTCCATATTAGCACAAGACTAACATCCCAAAGCAACAGATTCATGGACTCAACTCTTTTGCTGGACCGGTTTTTGTTGACACTGTTAGACTCCAAGCCGAACAGATGTTGCGCATCTGACAACAATTATGCACATAGTTTCGATGCATCCAACAATACGATGTCAATAATAGCTTATAGACCTTGTGGCAGAATGGCAAGAGGATTCACATAAGTAGTATCATACTAATAAGAACTCAGTACAAGAGGTAATGTCGAGAATTACTCGGGAGATGAATAACTCTTTTGGGTTGTTTTGAAAGCACACAAGTCATATTTTGGACAGTTTATACATATCTATGATCTGGAATATTGATGCACAAGCACACCACACTATTCAGTGATCACCAAACATCAGCTCCCTTTGTCGCGCCAATAATAACAGCAATCGCAGCTAGAACAGCCTGCCATATAAAAGGTGAGTTCACGAGTGAAAATATCTATGGAAGTCACAAAATGAAGAGACCATTTTACTCCTGAAAGTTCAAGTGGTCGTCCAACATATAGAACGGTAACTAGGTGTGATCTATCTACAGTCGGATCACTTGGCGTGCAAATTGAACATGTCCAAACTAATAGTGAACTTAAGACCATCATTGCCTAAGCCATTGGCATTCCCTTGACACATTGTGGTTCAAAAATGAACCCATGTCTGAACTTTCCTCTAATTTCAGGTTTGTTGATATCGACCAAGATTAAATGATCTTGGATTGATTGGGAAAAAAAAATAGCCCATCTAATAGGATCTTTAAATCTTCATATAAAAAAAAATATTTTCAAATTCACCAAAGAAATACGGATAAATTTTTTTGGAGTAATGATTACATTAATATAGTTGCCAAGCACAAAGGGGAAATTATTGGCATAATAAAATGACACACATACATATATATTTAGTAAATGCAAAAACAAAAACAAAAACAAAAACAAAAAACAAAAAACAAAAACAAAAACAAAAAAATAATGGAAAAACAACATTCAAAAGATCATTTTAGAATATTTGACTTACGGCAATCGTGCAAGCAACCAAGCCTGGTTTCTCTCTGTAGTCTACTCTGACACACAGCATAATGAAAGCTCCAACATACCACGGGATGGCAGCTAGGAAAAAACCAAGTATAAACCTTCCAGAAAGATGAGTTTTGATTAGAATTCAGGAACGTTTAGATTAAACAAATATATAACTTGAAAAAAAAATATATAGGAAGATAAATCCATAGCATGTATATACACTTGAACTATACTGATTCTTAGATATCTTGTTTACATGCACATCAGTATCATTTTTTGTCATTCATGCACTATGAGACACATGCTGGACAAATCTATATTCTTGTGTGCTTGTATGCCATTTATAAATTTATATTATTAATATAATTTCAATAGACGTCAGTTTGGGCTACACATTTTTTGGTTCATTAATCAATCAGGTTGTGCACAAATTAGTATTAAAAGGGCTAAGGATCAATTAGACATAACTGGTTTCTCATCCACTGACCTGAATTACAATAAGAGAAACAGATATATCCATGTATATACTTAAGCAAGATTGATAAGCAAACTCGAAGCAAGATTCACATACAGAAGCCAACCGATGCCTAAACCACAGCAGGCGAGACGTGGCAGTCTTACTGGTCTTCCTTCAACAGGTGCATAACCTTGAAGATAATCAGTAAGTTAACAAGTATTCACTCAAGTTCATAACAAGATCAAATGGCATGAAGCAGGTAAAGCTTAATCAGAGCAAACTTTGTACAGAATATCAAAGTTAAGATTAGCAATGTGAAAGTGTTCATTTCAGAGAACATGCAGTTTCCAAAAAAATGAAACACACAATGTCCCTACAAAAGTATAGCCCAGTTCAATTAAAGGCAAACAAACTATTTAACATTTTAATGTAATCATCATGAGTTTCAACCCTTGCACTATTTAATCCGCCATTGTTGTCTGAAGCATAGACGAAAAGTATAAACATAAATTGCCAATGCAATGAAATTTACTGCAAGCATTCAGATTGCATTATACCTTTTATGTAATATAGAAATTAAATCAGGTATAATTTAAAATTTCTCGATTTGAGGCTTGATTTGGTAAGATGACAAGGAACTGAGGATTGATGTTATGCTTCTCTTTCAATCTAAGTTTAATCTTATTTCTTGTTTCAGATCTGCATCTTGACGGCAAGATGCAGAAAATCTAGAATAAGATTTCAATGCCAACAAATCCTAATAATCAAGGTAGAAAACTCATCCTATTGTTAAGGCCAACACCATCGAGTTTCAGGATCAATTCAAAAGGCGATTAGTCTAGGGGAAAGGCATCAAGCAAAGGTGGATTCATTGCACCACCATGACTGATGTAGAGCTTCACCACTAGATCATACTCCACTTGTGTCTTTCACTTTCTTCATCCAACAGGTTTTGAGGTATGTGGGAGATGTATTGAGCATGGACTAGGTGGTAAAAGATGGCATGACCAACTTGTTCAACACAGCCGAACCTGCCATTTTGCAGGTGTGGCTTTGAGCTAAAATATAGAGATTGCCCCATTTATGATCAGTTTATAGAAATATTTATTTATTTATATTAGTTATAAATATGTAATATAATACAGAAAGTTATGAATATATAATACAATAACATAAGATTATATAGATTATATATCATGTTTGTATAATTAAAAATAATTAGTATATAGTTTGTATTTAAAATTTGATTGTTTTTTAGTTAGGTAGTGTCATACACGGCCTGTTTTCAACATTAACTAAGTAAATAATTTAATTGCTAGCATTACCTAATAATGTCTTCCTTAATCTTATTCTCAAATTTAAATCAGCGGTTATCTTAACTAGTTGCATTTAATAATAAAATTAGATTATTACCCAAGGTTGAGTTTGATTATTACGAACTCTTCCTCAAGTCAACTTTGAGTTGGATGAGCTTCTCCTTAAACCAAAGTTAACCATAAGCTCATTCTAGAATTGAAGACGATGCAAATCTTCTATTCCTTTTCTAGAGGTGAAGCATGATCTCCTTTTATATGGAAGGCTCGGTAGCAAATCTCTTCTTCTCATATCAAACCTCAAGCAAATGAGTTCTATCTGCCAAAGGCTCCAGTGACAGCAGTACACTGCTTCTTCAAGTTCACTGAAGGCCAAAAAAATATAGTGATGGCCAATCAAGTCTGAATCGAAGCAACTAGCATTCTTCTTTTCTTCCTCTATAATTTTGCCATATCTCAGTGATTTTAGGATGTTATTCCCACTTTTCAGTGACCCTTAAGCATGTAGAAGAGAAATCAGCAGGCATCAATTATTGCCGATCCAGATCCAATTTGAGAAATCTGTATCTAAATCAACTGAGTTTGACAACTAAGGTTTTCAGTTTCTTCAACAGGTACATGACAGCTATGATAAGGGCTTCAAGATGTTAAAGTGAATTGCCATGAGATGACTCTGGTACCAATTTTTGATTCTAATGGTAATGGTTAGATAGATAACTAGTATTGACTGAACAGGAAACAAGATCTTTAAGAGAATGAGGAAGATAAATTTGAAGTGTTAACTTATATATAGTTACACCTAGAGAAATATGGACGAATATATAGTTCATGAAGGTTATAGATGACTAGATCAAAGATAATTATTACATGATTCATTCATACCTACTGTCTTGTTTAACTTATAATTTCTACTATAAGTGATCTTTTAAAATTGCAACCAGTTAAAACGCAATTTTGACATATTGATACTGGAACATGCAAGAATTATGCATCTCCTAACTTCATGCAAGGTCGTGTCGCAATCTACATGCAGGCAGACTAATATCACCATCCAATCCAAAGAGCGAGATGGATCGCATGACAGTTTAGCAATTCAAAACTAACAAGTGCATTAGATGTAAGAAGTATCGCCAGATCTTAAAGCTAAAGGAGGCGCAGAAGCCCCTGGTGTTAGGAACTACATCTTGCAGGAAGTGATCTTAGACAGTTCGTTTATAAGATCACAGTTAATATCAGCAGTAATACCCAACAAAAAGGGAAGTCACAATAATTAGGACATCCAGCATGAAAAAAAATTACCCCAAAAGGGGTAGCATCTTGTATAAATAGGTATAAAAGGACGAAAGACGAACGGAAAGTGAAACTTTTTTTTCTTCCTCTCCTTTCGTAGATATCATTACAATTACAATAAGCCCCATCAAATCCACCCGATCGAATCCGATGCAACAGAAACACTGTTTAAATTGCTCAACACATGCTGATGCTCTCGAGGATCAATGTCACCATCAGCAATCAGGTTAAAAGAAAAATGAAAAAACATATTTTTTTTAATCCTATTTCCATCCAATTAGGTCCATTCGCAAGATATTGATAATCCATCAATGATCCAGCAAAAAGAATTTGTTTCACAAGATCAAAAATTAGAAATTCCAGATGGATCAGCGCCGAGATCGAGCAATTACGATCCAGAAATACAGACGCAAGACTAGAAAAACATTTGAAGAGGTTGCCATACCCGGTACTGCTTGATAGACTTGGACGTAATAAGGAGGCCCAGGATTCTGTGGCGGCGGCGGATGGGCATGGTGGGAAGTTGTGAGGCCAGGCGGTGGCACAGGTTGGGGGAAGCCGATCGCGGGCTGGGCGTAATCAGGGGCGCCCTGGAAGGTGCCATACTGCCCCTTGCTCCTACCTTCCTCCTCGCTCATCGTCCTCTTTATCGCCTCCCTCTCTCTTTCTCCGATTCGATCTTGCCCTCTTCCCTTCGGCTGCTTCCTATTTTGTTCCTGATCTAAATTATTTAGGATGGAGGAAAAAAAAAATTATTTAGGATGGAGAACGATCGACTCCTTGTTATCTCTTCGACCAACAATGAGTTTAACCCGAACAAGTATTGGATATGATCTTAGATCTGGATGGTGGGACGGTGCGACTAGATGGAGGTGATCCTTTTGGGTATCGAAAGTGAGTTCATCATCATGCTACCGAAATTCCAGCGAGTGAAAATTAGTTCAGCCCCCGTGGAGTCACAATTGATCAGCACTTGTCCATACCCCGTATATGATTCGACAGAGGACGTGGGGCCCAAACATCTTCTTTTTTGTTTTATCCCATAAATTCTGGGGAATTCGAGAGGTTCAAATTTGTACCACTGTTACCTCGGTGGAAGATATTTCAAAAGTCCTAAGAGAAAAAAAATAATTACAATTAATTAATCCAAAAATTGATTTTAAAAATTTAAATAATATATTTTGAATAAATAATTTTAAAATATTTAATTTCTTCATGTTAATTTCGAACGAATGGAAAATTAATTATTAAAGTAAACTCAAATAAAATTTATTATGGAAAAGAACATAAAAATTTATCTATAATTGATTTCTTAATACTAATGGATAGGCATTATTGATAAATGTTGAAAGATCGTAATTGAAACTCGGATTCGAATCGATTAATATGAA
>JBBPFP010000010.1:328575-339820 GCA_037974795.1 Kaempferia galanga
AGAGTTATACAAAATTCTACATCACTTTGAAAATGTTCTAATCAAAATACAATAAATGCACAAACATATGCAATACTCATTCCATATCAAAAACTCCATTTCTCTAATTATTAAACATTTCAATCGCCATATTATTTCTGAATACATTCCACTGATCAGTTGGGGCAATTGTTCATATATATTCCACTTCATCATCATCATCATCATCACTTTCCCCATCTTCGCTCTTCATCATCCTCTATAGATTCCTGAGGATCTTTGCTCATAAATTTGCAAATCAGATTATGGAGTAGACAACAAGAAATAATAATACGCACTTGGGTTTGTATTGGGAAAAAAGAATGGGATGCTAGAATTTTCCAAGGCCCCTTCAACAAACCAAAACACCCCTCGATTACATTTCTTGCTCTAGAGTGTTTCATGTTAAAATATTCTTCCGGAGTCTCGGGTCGATGACCATCAAACTCATTAAGATGATACCTATGCCCACGATAAGGTGCAAGAAATCCAGAAGAATTACAATAACCAGCATCCACCAAGTAGTAACAACCTTCGGCAATAAAACAAAACTAAATGTAAGATTACAATAAACAACTTTTTTTATTGGTTAATTCACAATTTTTTTTTATATACCTTGAGGAACTTTAAGCCCAGTAGGTCTACTAATGGCATCACGAAAAACACGACCATTGTGAGTAGAACCTTCCCATCCAGGTAACACATATATAAATTGCATATTTGGGGAACATACTCCCAATACATTTGTCGCTATACCTCCTTTCCTTGTGCGATAACGTTGTTTTTCTTCTTTAGGAGGTGTCACCGGAATGAAAGTACCGTCTAACGCGCCTAAGCAACCCTATAATATTCAAGTGAATTAATAAGAAATACTACTAAAATATAATGACCCTAACATGTTACTAAGTATTTGTCATATGTTATTACCTTAAATGGTTTCCATCTGCTATCTTCACAGTCTTCGGCTATAGGTTCTGGTGTTTTGAGTAACATGTGGTGAAGCTTCAAAATTGCATGAAGGCAAAGATTGAAGTGACGGCTCACAGTCTCTTGACTTCGACGAAAAAGTAGACTAATTGTTCTATTTTTCTTGTGATGTGCCAGAACATAGATAAAAAATGCTACAATTTCATCAACGGATGCATTTCTTGTGTCTTTTAATCCCCCAATGTCTCTTACCATATCACATAATATCACAAAGGTTCTCCTATCCATACGGAGTTCACTAATACAAAATGCATCACTCACTTTTGTAAGGCTAAATATCCATTGTATGCCCTTAATTCGGTTTTCTTCCTTATTTTTTATTCGGCAAATTTTAGTACGTCGATATATTCAATACGAATGTTGATAGAATATGAGGACCAACACAGCCATAAGTATAACATGTGTAACCCACAATGTGCACATTAAATTTTGGCTTCTGCTATTAAAAGGAGGTCGTGCCATATTTATTTACAACATATAAAAAACATCAATGAAATATAAGAGAAACAAATAAAAATTGATGCATAACTAACGAGGATATAATGTGTATCCAGCATAGCATGTTATTTGTTAATCTATAATTCAATAATTACAGAGAGGGCTTAGTAGAGAAAATAAGAACTTGGCTAATGTGATTATTCATTTACAGTATACAAAATTAAGCTACCAGGTCCATAATTAAAATATTAATTTTAATGACTTTTTATATAAAAAAATAAATAAAGTACGAGTATATGTTATGTGAGAAAAATCCAATGTTGTAGATAACATTGATTTCCAATCGTAGGACTGCAAGTCGACTCGAAGCGAGTTGAACAGTGGGCGTCGCCAGCGCCGACAGGTTTGGCATCACTGGCTCCCCCATTGCCTATCAGAAATCAACACACAAATACTCTATTTCTTTTTGGGATTTTTGTTTTTCTATAATTTTTTTTGGAAGAAGGAGAAGATGGCTACGGAGGAGGGCTCAACTTACATGATTTTAAGTTTTTGGTAAAGCTTTTGCTATAATAAAGATAAAATCTTTGGTAGGATTTAAGAAAGTAAAAATCCAAGGATAAGGAGAAGAAGAACTTGATGAGCCGATCATCATATCATTCCATACTAAGGTTAAAAGCCCAAAAATATAAAGCAAGAACTTACCTCTTTTTCTGTGGCAAGCTTCTAAATTGATGGATTCAGTCGGCGTTTTCAAATCAAACAGAACAGAGGGTTACGGATGGGAGAGAAATAGTCAGCAATGGATTTTGGATATATCTCGGACGACTCGGGGCGGCATTTGACGGTGCCCGAGAGAGGGCTCAATGACGTTCGACGACGTTTGAGAGAGTGCATGAGAGGAAGGCGGCGTATTCGACGAACATAATAGAATAAAAGGATGTGGATGGGAAATATTAGGTTAAGGGTATTTTTGGTATTAAGAAAAAATTTTAATTGTAAAAAATACGGTAATAGCTAATTAAAGGGGTGGGACACGGGAATGAGTCATTGCCCAATAATAAATATTCATTCCCTCATTTATATTCTCATTCTTGTAATCCAAACATTAACAATGGTAATCATTTATTTTCATTACTATTCTACACCTTTATTCCCCTAAACCAAACGGGTCCTTAAAAGTTCTCCCAAATAGGTTAGAGTACCTTAAACCAATACAATCAGGTTTAACCCGACCAGGTTGCTTTCTCGCCTTCCAATGGGAGGAGTCGCCGAGTAAAGCAAAGAGAAATGGTTACATAGCATGATAACGGAACGAGTAAAAAGACACGTGATAAAGGAAAGAAGACGGATTTAACACGTCCGATCCCCATCGGACGCCTTGGAAGGTGCCCTAATGAAACAGCTGTAATCTGTTTTATTACAGAGGCCGTTACGGGTCACATACCGTCCCATGGGTCGAGCGAGGGGAAATCGGCGACAGCGGGCCGAAGTCCGTCACCGGCTACCGCCTGCCGTCCAGCGATATGGTCCAGGAACAGCGCTGACGTGTCGAGGGTTGGCAGGAGGATCTGCTGCAGCGCCGCCACGGGCGGCGGCGGCGGCGGCGGCGGCAGCGAGTCTGATGGCTCGAGCCCCGCAGCGCCGGTGGCCTGCTGCACCATCTCCCGGAAGTTTGCAGGGTCGGCGCTGATGTAGGTGATCTGCGACCGGTTCGCCACCGCGCCTCCGCGCGACTTCCTCTTGGGTTTGGAGATTCTCCCGGAGGTCGGCGCGCGGGGCTTCCGCCGGAGGCTGGCTGCAGGGGGAGGGGAGGAGTCAGAGGAGAGGGAGACGTGGAGCGCGCGGGTGATGGCCGCGGCATCGCCGGCGTAAGCGTCGGTGATCCACGCCATGACGATGGCGGTGGCGGTGGCGGCGGCGGCGGCAACACTGGCGAGTGAGTTGACTGTTGAGGTTGAAATGGAGGGCAATTAAATAGACACATGAGGGACTGACGACGGGTGGGGGAGCCCGCGGGTTCATCAGCCAACGTGGCGTCACCCTAGTGGAGGTGGATAACCAGGGTTTGTGTCGTTGGGTTTGGTTTAAATTAATTATTTTTAAGTAGATTTAAATATGGAAATGGTTTGTTTTTAATAGTATTATTAATTAATTATCTTTAGTTGTTGGATTTAGTTGGAGCGAATATTAGGCAAATGGTGAAGGTATGAAATAATTTTTAAAACGTTTTTTGTTGCAGATTAATTATTTAAAAGCAAGTCGTTATTTAAAAAAAAAGGGAACAAGTCAAATATATTTATTTTTATCCCATCCTCCATCTTTAATTAATAACCTCAACAAGCCAACAAGCGGATATATTGACTTTGAGTGTAACGATAAAGAAGGACATCACATATTTCTAGAATATGTGTATGCCTATTAATGTGCATATCAACAACGTGCCAATCTTTCAGATATATTGACTGCTATGTTTTCAACCTTTTTGAATTCTATTGTCGGCTTGTTTACTTATAGGTCGGGAGAGAAGATGGTAGAGAGGGAGCAAAGACTATTAGCGGTGAAAAAATAGATTAAAAATTTGGTACATCATAAATACTTATACTTATGATACCGAATTAAAATATACTAAATTATACTGATTTAACGGTATATCAAAATGTTAATACATACTAAACCGTGCTCAATTTTTCAACATCTGTATAAAATTTATATTGATATCAAAATTTTACTATAGATGATGTGAAATTTATATCATATTAAAAATTTAATATATCAAAATTTTAGTATCATATCGATATGATTTTTTCATATATTAAATTTTTTTTATACGGTATGCAATATATAATTTCGGATTTAGCATAATATCATATCAAATCACCCGAAGCTCACAAATAAATATTTTTATCTCTCCCCTATGTTTCTATTGTGGTAAACCAGCGAAAGCACGATCGAGAATTATTTTCCTAACCTTAATTCTAAAATAAAAAGAACTCAAAACAATCTAGTAACGCCGATAATAATATATTAAATAAATACAAAAAAATAGGGATAAAAAATTTGAGCATCGTTCCTATTCATCGTCCTCATAATCTATACACTAATGAAAATGTAAAAATCTATTAGATACTTAATCAAATAGGAACCATAGCGTGTTTGGCGCTGGGACGGATTGGCGGAGACGTTAGGGCGAGCGCAGTCACCTTTTTTGCCACCAAATAAGAACCATATCCTATATATGACGGACTTGCATTCGTTATCAATCGATCAAGAATAACTGTGTGAGTTATTAGGTACGTCCTGAAGGAGCCGGCTGGGCAGCTTGATGCTCCGTCTGACCAGATGGCCCCCCAAGAGGGATACTTTCACTTCATCTACTCTTTCGGCGCGTAACGAGCCGGCTGTCAGAAAATCAAATAACAAAATGGGTGTACTGTACGGGAAGTACAGTCGAAGCTCCCAACCCTGACACCAGATACAGAAACAGCATGTTCAGATGAGGTAAGATGTCAAAGTGTCAGGGGCGGCTTACCCTTGACAGTTAACACATAAATATTGGGGCAAAAAGGTGGAACCGCCACCCCAGCGGCCCCCTGAGCCCGGCCCCACAGGATTTCAGAAAGAATAAACCACGGTTAAGCTGGGCGGGTAAGTGGACTGGGGGTCTCAGGAATTTTAGACCAGCAGACCAAGATTTTATTCTTGTGTGCAACTGGCGACCTTTGACCCTGTGGCCTATTGGAGCAAACTCCAGGCCACTTACCAGCTGATCCAGCCCGTGGGGGCTAACTAGTGCCTAAGCAATAGGTGGACAGACGTCCAGGTAATCAATGCTAAAATAATATTAAAATAGAAAAGAGAAGCATAGCAAATTAACAATGACCAAATCATGGATTAAAATCTCGAACTGTTTTGTCTGATTCAAGCAAAACATCTTGTTCAGCCCGCGGACCGACACCGGCACAAGCACACCTCCGGTGCAGATGCACCGTGATGCTTCCCGACGAGTTGCGCGGAAGCCCACAATCGTGGCGGTGCAAAACATGGGTAAGGTTTTTAACTTAGGTTTAATTAAATAACTTAGGTTAATAGTTTTAATTAACTCCTAACTATAATTGAGATAATTTAAATAGTCTTAATTAAAGTCTAATAAAATTATGCCATTAATCTAATATATATATAATTTTATTTTTAAATATTTAGATTAAATTTTTTTATTTTTAATTAATATATTTTAAATTTAAAAATTACCGATATGGTACCGAAATTATATCAATCCAGTCCGGGACCGAAACTTCGGCCAAGCTCGAGATTTTAAATGATGACCTACATTAATATGCATATAGATATAACAACTATATTTAATCAATCAAACATAGTGACAAATAAACAACTCATAATTGTTAAACACTGATCACATAATAGCAACCAAACATTTGCTATTTCACATTGCACCAAAAAGAATACAATAAAATATTCTAATATGCTAAGATTAAATGATGAAAAGTTATCTATAGTGTCTTCGTACTATAGAACCCAGCGTTTTGAATCGTAAAAGTATGGTTTAAAATCTCAAACCATGCTAAGGTAGACCGAAACCATACAATTTCGGTACCATACCATGTCGTACCGATATGGTTCAGTATTTTTTTAAATATAAATATACTAATTAAAAATTAAAAAATAATTTAAATATTAAAAAAATGAGATCTTGACTATTTTATATGATAAATAAATAAATAAATAATTTATTATATATTTTTGAAATTAAAATAAATTGTGTATATATATATATAATTAATAGAATAGTTTTATTAGGATTTGATTAAACCTCTTTGGATTATGTATTTATAGTTGGGAGTTGATTGAAATTATTAATTATAGTTTAAAAATTAACCAAAGTTATTACTTAGCCAACATGCCCGCGAGCTCGATTGCACGCCGCAGGTGTCCTTGCGGAGGTCGCATTGCAACTGTCGCGACTCGCAGAGGTCACGTTGAAGCCCGCTACATGGCTGCGATTGCCGCCGCGACCCGTGGCGGTGACATTAAAGCCCATGGCGGCCTCCGCGACCCGACCGCACATTCACAGGATTCCAGCAACTCCTAACTACACGCCCAAGCATCCCTAGCATCTCGACTGCACGCCCACAAGCAACCCAACTATGTGCCCGCGGCATCGCCCACACACAAAGGTCGCGCTGAAGCCCACGGTGGCCTCCGCAACCCCACAAAGTTCGCACGCAGGACCGCGCACGTCGCAGCGGGATCGCGGCGCCGTCGCGACCCTACGGTGACCCGCAATGGCCACAACAATTTCAATGCTTGGCAACCGATGGAAAAGTAAATTTCGTCTGGTACAAAAAAAAAGTTTAAAGTATGCATAGAAGTGTTTACTTGACCTAAGTTATCTCATATGAAGAAATTTTATTTATAGAAGTTCCATCTCCCTAGTTCAATAGAGTAAACGAGAACCATAGCCAGTTAGCAATGAAAACTACTCTCATAATGACATTAGTTTAGTTTAGTTGATTGTAGTTTACCTTATTGGAAGCATAGTTGGCTAGAATCATCATGTCACTGATTTTCTAACAAAAATTAACAGGAAAAGAATGTTATTCACCTCATGCAAGTCCTTGACATGATCACGGAATAACTTCTCAGCATCATCTGGGGCCAAATCAGGGTTTGTTAAACGCCCTTGGGTATCCTTCTCAAGTTTCGGCTTTGATTCAGTCCAGGTTGCCTGAGAAACAAAAGGCACTTTTGTTAAGGAAAAGAAAACAGTGGCTTTGAGTAGAATCCTCACTGCTATTTATACTTCATGCAAGGACTATTTTATGATGCTGCTAAAATCATCAAGTTAAAAAAAAAGTGAATAAAGAATTTTGAATAAAAAACTTTTAATGTAGAGGAAACAAGTCTGTACATTACATTGAACATAAGAACCATAATAGTGACTGACCAGAAAGAAAATGTTGCCAGCAGTATGGAAATAAGCAAAGTAAATAACGCTGAAAGAAAATGACTATCTTGACCTTTGGGTCTTTAATCATCTCAACAAGCAAAGCTCGATAGGTGTATTCAACCTCTTTCCTACGAACTTTTATTTTAACTCTCTCCATTTCTTGTTCTTCTCTTTCTTTTCTTTTCCGCAACTCCCTCTCCCTCTCCTTCAATTTCTCCTGTAAAGTAAGTAAAAGATTTAGATGCATAATTGATACGCCAGAAGAACATACTAATGCAAGTAATAATACATTATGCTGATTTTTTATCTGTAAAAGTTAAAATTTTTAAGAAAGTTAATTATGCTTACCTGCTCATCTCTTTTAGCCTTGGCTGATCTTTCTGCCTCTTCTTCGGCAGCTTTCAGTTCAGCTATGTACTCATTGAATAGAAGTTCCCTCTCTTCGTGTTTCACAACCTTGTATCTAGGATCCTCCCTAAAACTATCTTTTACCTAAAAAAAGTTATCAGTCAAATTTTGTGCCACATACATACCTAAAAACAGCCAGATGCCCTTGCAAGCTAAACATTGAAAATCAAAAGATAATGGACTGTTAAGCAGACAAGCTAAAGGAAGATCTAACAGAACATGTAGATTTGTTTCCTTAAAATGATCCAGAAGCCATATTTGGTTTAGAAAATTAGACGCATGACGAAACATAAGAATTTACTTTAGATAATAACTAATGTCACTTTGAAGACAAAGTAGTAAGTTATGGTTCTGCTCCTATGTAGAAAACAAGATCATGGCACCAAGATGAATGCCCAAATGATAAGCAAATGTTTGCTTGGTATTTTGAAATTAATAATTGGTAAAATGAATACTGAATGAGTTTGGGGTGAGATGTGTTTTAGAGTAACTCAGCATGATTTAGGTTAGAAAGCAAAAGGCATATTGAGAATGTTTCCAAAAAGTATCAGTTTTCTTGAGAGTGTTTGCAATAAATGGATCAAGAATAACAAACCAACTTCCATATATATTTTCAGAATTCAAATTCCTACAGGATTGTTGACTTCACACAAAACATAATACAACAATTTCTGAAATTTATAAATGCAAGTATATTTACAACTGATCAATTCATCTCAAGTAGCAAGGACATGCTAAACCAGCACCCATATAAGCAAATACAAAATTCCATATTGGAATGAACGAATTGGAATAATCAGAACTGTTTGCACTCAAAAGAACAATTATAAAAAAAAATCATAAATATATTTAACAACAAAACATGTTTTTGTTTGTATGTTCTGTATTTCCACATCATTTTGTTCTGAAATTCAACTTGAGTTTGAAGTTAGTGTCTAGTTTTACAAGGTGATGCCTAAAATAACTACAAAGTACAAAAAAACACTGACAAAATATCCCAATGACGGTCCTACTGAATGCATTTGCTTGTAGTTTCCAATCATGATACTACTGAGAGTATTTGCTTGTAGTTAAGTGATTTGGCTGACCTACCTGGGCAGAAAGAAAGGTGGGGGTAGGTGAGGGGAAGTAATATCAAAAGATACATGAATAATTCATGGTCTGTATGCAAATTTTGGCCATTTTCAGTCGCCCCCACAAAATCTTTCTACCCAAGCAAACCAAGCCTCGGAGTTGAGTTACAAGTAAAAGTGGGAAATTTGGCAGGGCGTGTTTCCTTTAATCTGCTTGAAAGCATTTTCTTTCCTGTTTTTTGTTTTGCTTTATTTCTTTTTAGTTTTTTTTCCCCTTTTTTTTGGGTACTAGGCATTTCCTTTCCTGTTGACAGAGGATTCCCAATTTTATTTCTTAACTCAACTAGAGTATTGGAAAGATCAACTACCATTGAGATAACTAATAAGAAGCAATGTTGAAAAAAGAACTTACCCTGGACCATCGGCTGTTCAGTGTAATATTTTGATTATCACGAAGCATAGACTTAAAGCTACTGGAAGCAGCCATGCGGAGGGCTTTTAACCTCTCATCTGCAGCCTTCACTCTATAGACAATAAATAAAAGTCACGTGCTTGCAGAATAGATGGTTGAAATTCAAAAGCAAAAACCAAAAACAAAAAAAAAAAAAAACAGATAAATAGAATCGATTCAAATATTCACATAGCAGAAATATACTTCTCATTCAGTAGAAGCTCTCGTTCCTTGCGATCAATGGCCTCAAATCGAGGATCACCGCCCCATTTTTTTCTAAATGAATGATAATCAGTTTTGTGATCGATGTCCTGTTCATCATAGCTTGTCAATCATTTTAAATTTTAAAAGCATTCAAAAAAAAAAAAAACTGTCAAATGATCCAACGGGAAAACCTCTGTAGCTTCTTCCAATAATTGTTTAAAAGCATCAAGTGCAGCCTTCTGTGCTGCTCTTTTCTCCTTGCGCTCTTCTTCGGCACGTGTCCTAACATAATGTTCAAACAATGCCCTTCGAGTAGAATGACTTGGAACCCCCTGCAGTACCATTTGATCAAAATGAGCAACAAGAACACTAGAAAATGTAATATAATTTGTAATAGCAACCGAATCCAAAAGTCCCTGACTTTGTAGCATGTAACCATTATTATTTAATTCTCAAATTGAACTCATCTTACAGAAAAGAATATACTTATAGAAAAATTATTTTTGGACAAAAGAAGGGTAAACCCACTAATTATCTAAAGATGCCTAAACAGAAAGTGTACTAGTTGTAATGTGCATGTGGAACAAGAGTATTGTAACTTTTCTATGGCATCTAATCATTAACTGCATTGAATCAACAAGAGAGGAGCTTACAAACTGCTTATAAAAGTATCTTCTTCCCAGATACCTGAAGATTATCACTTGGTTTACCATTTTTTAAAACCTGTGAAAAATAATACTTCCGCCCTACCAAATTGTGTGATCAATTAGTTTACCCCCATTGCAAAACGAACAACCATTACTGCACATTTCAAAGCAAGATCTTGTTGGTGCAATCAAGCCATAATAAGGTGTGTGTGGATGTTTAAGTAAAATGTTTATTGTTTGGGCATGTCAGTAGGTCAAGGTTGACTGACATTGGACAAAGTCCAAATAAGTCCAGGACACTTGGAAAAAGAGGGAAGTCCAACAGAGCTTAAGCAAATAAAAAATCCACTAGGGAGTTAGGAGATGGGAAGTCCAACATGATGTTGGCAAGTGAAAAGACCAATAAGGAGTTGTCAAGTGAAGAAAGTCCAAGGAATTTGAGGTCGACTAGGTGATTGGTAAGTGATGAAGTCTCGATAAATGTCAGGCAATGGAGGAACTCTTAGAGAAGGGAATTTTAGCCAAATAAAAGTCGTAGTGAGTCAAGATTGAAATGAGGTGGGATCAAGGTTCGAAGTGTCATTCCGTGCCGCCCGGCACGGACAGTTTTTACCGTTCCGCCGGCACACGAAACCAGCACTGCACGTGGATGTGTTTCGAGCAGCCGAGAGGCGTCGCCGGACGCTTCCGGTGCCGCCGGAGGCATCGCGGGCGCCTCCTGTGCCGTCAGCAGCGTCGCGAAGCGCCGGCATCGTTGTGGGTCGGCGTAGCACGAGCGTCTGTCGCGGGAGTCACTATGCAAAATTAATATTACTAATTAAATAATTAAAACAATTCCCACTTGAAACGTGATATTTTAAAGGGGCTTTTATAAACCCTATTTTTATTATCCCAATAAAATATAAAAAATATATTTAAATTTTTAAAAAAATTAATAAATTTATTAAATGATATTCTAAATTTATTTTACTTTTTTAATTGTATTTAAAAATTCTAACAAATTCTAAAAGATCAAATTTATATTCTGATATTTTTTTTAAAATGATTTTGT